>SNQJ01S0071008.1:0-18495 GCA_010110895.2 Picea sitchensis
TAATAAAGTGGTTCAGGGATCTTCCTCCAGCCTCCATTGCAGATACTGAGGCATTGGATGAAACTTTCATAAAACAATGGGGAGATAGGAGAGATTATATCTACTACATCACTGAGTTTGGGGCCCTAAAGAGAAAGAATGGTGAATCTATTTTGGATTTCACCAAGAGATTCAATAAGATGTATGGTAGAATCCTAGATGAGATCAAACCAACTGAAGCCTTTGCCAATGCATTTGATGCAAAGTTCTCCCTCCTCCTGAGAGAGAGAAGATCAACCACACTACTATCCATGCAGGAAGCATCCATTGAGGTTGAATCTAATATTTTGGCATCAGACAGATTAAATACCAAATATGATAAAGATAAGAAAAAACAAAGAGAGGATTCCCTTGCCTCCTCTAACTTATCCACATATGATCCAAAACTTGATGAAATGACCAAAACTTTGAAGGATTTGACCTCTGAAATATCTAATATGAAGTGGGAATCTAAACAACCAAACATAGATTTTCAAGGGGATGCTAATAGAAATCAAAATCAGTTCAGAAGGCCTAATGATGCCCCTCAAATAACGCAGAGAGAAAGGAGAAATGTTGATGATCAAAGGGTAGTGCCTCCTTTCCAAAAAACTCACATTGAGGAGATGGATGTAGACAATGATGTTGTGGATGATATTGATGTTCTTTTCAATGAAACAGATTATTATACTAGTCATTTAACACAACAAGAATATGAGGTAGCACAACTATCAAATCAGTTTGATAATCAGATAGGGGAAGAGGGAGTTATTCAAGGCCAACCCAAGAAGAAATATGGTTTGAGGACGAGAGCAGGAGCTCTCAAGGCCACTACCTCTGATCAAAACAAACAAGATGAAGCTCCTCCCAAGCCAAATCAAAGTAAAGGTATGTCATCTAAAGCTCGGTCACCTCCCTCATCTAAACATGAAGCCCCTGAAATAAAGGAATTTTATAGGTCAGTAACCTCTTTCATCCTATAACATGACCTAAGCAATATCAAGATCCATGTGCCTTTTTAGAATTGATGAATAATGAACCTTTCAAAAATTATATCATGAAAGTTTTGCAACCAACCTCTCCTAGTGTATCTTCTGATGTAATAAATTTGCAGGATGAAAACCCAGCCATTACTGTGGGTCCACACATTGAGGATGGCTCTGATGCTTCTCCTCCATTCTATATATCTTTGAATGTCCATGATAATATCTTGTACAACTGTCTTATGGACTCAGGAGCTTCTCACAATGTCATGCCCAAAGTTGTTATGGAAGAGCTAGGTCTGGATATCGCCAAACCTTACCAGGACCTGTACTCCTTTGATTCTATGAAATTAAAATCTCTTGGACTGATAAAGGATATGGTGGTTTATTTGGCACAGTTACCCATGAAGAATGTTGTGGTGGCTGAGATTACCCCAAATTTTGGTATGCTCTTATCCAAAACTTGGGCTAACGAGGTTGGAGGATCATTGCAAATGGACCTCACTTATTCCACCATCCCTGTGTTTGGAGGAGAACATAGGAGGATATACAGAGAGGTAAGTTTATCCTACATTGTTAGTGACCATCAGAACCCAAGAAATCACCCAATTTATGTTGTTGAGGATGAGATTGGCTCATCTGTCTTTTATTTAAATGATGATGAACCTAAAATATCGATTAGCCAATGCAAAGATTAGCCACTGACAGGTCAGGAAAACAAAGTATGGAAGATGTATTTCGATGGATCTTCATCAAAGGAAGGATCTGGTGCAGGTATACTCCTCATTTCCCCTTCAGAAGAGGTAGTCACACTCTCTTTTAAGTTGGATTTTGAAAATACTAATAATATAGTTGGATATGAAGCTATGGTACTGGGATTGAGGGCTACAAAAGACATGGCCATTGACTGTCTAGAATTTTTTGGTGATTATGAGTTGGTCATCAATCAAGTGAGGAACATCTATCAAGTTAAACAACTGAAGCTCAAGCAATACAAAAATGAGGTATGTGATTTGATCGATCATTTCTTTATGGCATTTAACATTTCCTTCATTCCCAAAGATTGGAATCAAAAGGAAGATTCCCTAGCCTTAGCTGCCAGCACTTTCAGGCCTCCCATTGGCCCAAATTTTAAATATCAGGTGGAAATCAGACATAGAACCTCCATACAAGACAACATAAATCACTGGAAAGTCTTTAGTGATGATCTGGAGCTACAAAGATTTCTACACACCATTGATGAATTCTCCAATATCTCAATTGATCTAGAAAGTCAAGAAGGTAAAAATGAGGAGTTAGAAGATCAGCAGGAATATCATCTTCTGAAGACAGTGGTTGGTCATGATATTGTGGAACTGAAAACCAATCAAATCCCAAGAGTACTAGTGCCATTGGAAAGTTTGTTTGACAGTAATGATGTTTACAAAGGAGATGCCATGAAGAATCAAGAAGAAGAGATAACATATTGCAATATTGGGACCACTAAGAATCTGAAGATCATCAAGTTTTCCAAAGCAATAGCTACAGAACAAAAGGGAAGGTATGTCAATCTCTTTAAAAAGTTCACTAGTGTTTTTGCATGGTCCTATGAAGATTTGAAGACATTTGACACTGGCATCATCTAGCACAAGATCACTCTATAGGCGGGCTCCAAGCCATTCAGACAGAAGATTCATCAATTTAATCCCATGTTAATGTCAATAATTGAGAAAGAGATGAAAATAATGTTGGATGCCAAGATCATTGTACCATTGAGGTACTCAAACTGGGTGGCCAACCCAGTCCCTGTAATGAAGAAAAATAGGGAGATACGCTTGTGTGTTGATTTCAGAAATCTCAACAAGTGTTCTCTGAAGGAAAATCACCCCTCCCCAAGATGGATCATATTTTACAGAGGGTGGTAGGTGCACACAGAATTTCCTTGTTAGATGGATACTCTAGTTATAACCAGATAGCAGTCTGTGAAGAGGATAAAGAAAAAAAATCATTCACCACCCCATGGGGAACATTCATGTATGACAAGATGCTCTTTGGGATGATGAATGAAAGGGCCACTTTTCAAAGGGACATGGACATAAATTTTTTTGGGGGAAAGGAAAGATTTATGGTCATTTACCTGGATTACATAACCATTTTCTCCAAGTATGATGAGGAACATTTGCATCATTTGGAGCAGGTTTTCAAGAAATGCAGGAGGTATGGAATATCCCTGAATCCTAGGAAATCTCACTTTTCCATGACAAAAGGAAATCTCCTGGGCCACATCATATTAGTAGGAGGTATAAAAATTGATCCCAAGAGGGTTTGTTCCATTCAAGAGATTGATATCCCCATAAATAAAAAGGTTGTCCAGTCTTTTATTAGTAAGATAAACTTCCTCAGACGTTTTGTGCCAAATTTTGCTAAAATTTTGAAGCCTATTACTAACATGTTGAAGAAAGATGATGTGATAAAATAGTCCTTGGAGGCAAAATCAAATTTCCAAACAATCAAGCAATCTTTAGTCGAGGCCCCTATATTGGTTAGCCCTGACTACACCAAATATTTCTTCATCTTCTCCTTTTCTTCAGAGGAAACCATTGCTACTGTACTGCTGCAGAAAAATGAAGAACGGAATGAGCAGCCAATAGCCTTTTTCAGCAGAGCCCTCCGAGATGTTGAGTTGAAGTATGATATATTAGAGAAACAAGCTTATGCATTGGTCAAATAACTTAAACCCTTCAGGGTATATGTTCTACAGTCTAGCATAACAACCTTTGTTCCTAGTAGCAGTGTCAAATATATTCTGGTCCAGCTAGATAGTGAGGGAAAAAGAGGAAAATGGATTGACAAACTATTGGAGTATGACCTACACATAAAGACAAACAATTTGATCAAGGGGAAAGGACTTACCAAATTGCTATCAGAATCAAATTGTAAGGTGCTATAATTGCATCAAATATTCACCCAATCAGATGCACCCATTAGACAGCCTGGGAAAGACATCTTACAGGTATTTGAAAACTACTCCTCTTCACCTTGGTATAAAAAAATCATATATTTTCTACAACATTTAGAATTTCCACCAGATGTGAAAAAGACAAAGGCCAAGTCTCTCAAATTGAAAGCTATCAAATTCTTCATTTCAAACCAAAGCTTGTATTGGAGGGATCTTGCTGGCATCCTGTTAAAATGCCTTGATGAAAATGAAGCCACACAAGTCACATCAGAAATGCATAAAGGAGTATGTGGAGAACACCAGCATTGGAAGGCCATAACTCTCAAGATCCTGAGGGTGGGATACTATTGGCCCACCCTTTTCTCTGATGTGTTTTCCATTGTTAGAGCCTTCAATGAATGTCAAATATTTGCAGGAAAACAGAAGTTACTATAACTACCCCTGAAACCTATCACTACCAGTAGTCCATTTCAACAATGGGGGTTAGAATTCATAGGAGAGATAAATCCACCCTCCAGTGGACAACACAAGTGGATCCTCACTACCACTGACTACTTCACCAAATAGATTGAGGTTGTGCCCACCAGGAATGCCACTAACAAGGTAATCATGAATTTCCTGGAAACTAATATTTTCCCCAGATTTGGTTGTCCCGGTAAGCTTGTAACAGAAAATGCCCAAGAATTCAATTCCAAAGCCATGGTTGACTTCTATAGAAGTCGTAATATCTCCTTGACACATTCCACACCCTATTACCCTTAGGGAAATGGCCTGGTAGAATCATAAAACAAGACTCTCATCGGGATTATTAAGAAGTTGCTAACTAAAAACAAGAAAACTTAAGACTCTAAACTAAAGTATCCTTTATGGGCTGACAGAATCATCAACAAGAAGTCTTTGGGAACCTCACCCTTTCAGCTTGTTTATGGCATTGACATTGTTTTTCCCACTCAGCTTGGTATACCAGTCTTAAAATTCTTACAGGAAGAGATTGAAGAGCCAAATGACATACAAAGGAGAATCTTCCAGATTATAGAAGTTCAACAAAAGAGAGAAGCACTAGAGCATAGGACAAAAGCATATCAGAACAAGATCAAGTCAATATTTGACAAGATAAACAAGAAGGATATATTTCAAAAGGGTGACCTGGTATTAAGGTAGGATGCCATAAGGGATGATAAGTCCAAGCACATTAAGTTTGACAACCTCGGGTTTGGCCCTTTTAAGGTGGTTGAAGTTCTGGACAACAACACATTTATCCTGCACAATCTAAATGACACACAGATATTTGGAGGCCCAGTAAATGGGTGCTTCCTGAAACACTATTTTGTTTAAGCATAAGGGAAGGTCCCTCTTGTACCATAAATTCTTTCCTTTTTGTTTTTTATTAGTTAGTTATGTGTGACTAAAGAATCCATATCCCAACAAAGGCATTGGGGTGTAGTTTTAGTTTTTAATTCAATAAAATGCATGGATGAGAGACAGTAACAGATACACGGGGATGGAATACAGAAACAAAGGTAAGTGATGTAAGATAAGAGAAGTTATTTAATCTCAAGGAACTAATCTACCGTTCTTAGCACCTCATGGGGACATGCTATCCCCAGTTGGAGCCAATGTTGTAACCTAGGTCTACACCCCTGCCCCTCCTCTCTCATTTTCCTATGCCTTCATCAAGTTTTCCTCTCCTGGTTGGTTAAGTCGGTTTCCCATTACTAAGTGACTTGGTTCTTATTCATTTCTTTCTTGATTGAGTCTTTGCGCATTTATGTTTCTATTGTTTATTGAAGGATAATTACATGTTGTATTTTGTTCAGAATGCTTGTCATTATGTTTTCCATTGATTGAGCTCAGAGCAGGTCGGCCAAGCCTTTTTGTATGCACAGGAAACGCCCATGGACAAACGCAACAATCTAGAGCGGTCAATTTCGGGCTTAGATTGTGGGAATAGACATGTTAACTTTCAACGGTGGATATTCATCAAGCCAATTAGATCGACGGTTTTTGTGCATTCAGAGTGCCGAAATCACGTAGGGTTTAACATCAAGAGTGAACCCACGAAGTACAAGAATTACCCGAATGCCCAAGTGTCGAAGTGTCAAAGCACACAACACTCATCCGTCAAGACTCGTGGTGCTCATCCATGGAGACACATGGCTTCCATATGGCCCTGACATGTGACACTCATTTCTGGTCATTTGGGTCCCATCATTCTTTCATCTTTGTGTGACACATGTCACTCGCCTTATGTGACACATCAGTAGTCGTGACATTATATGACATATGGCCGCCACGTCAGTTTCAGAGACTTAGAACTTCAGGAGATTTACAAGAACAACATTTACAAACTCCCGAACTCCAGAAGTGAATCTAGACCATCCAGATCCAGAGGCCACGTGGAGGCAGATCTCTCACTTCGGAAATGCGGCACTCCGGGGGATGGTAATAACTATGCATTGAAAAGGACCGATGCCTGAAATCTCAAAGTAATTGCAGACCATTGATCTCAAATCAACAAGAATCCTTGATCCTTGCAACAAGTAAGAAAGGAATATCACCCAGATCATAGATTTTGACACGATTGATGGCCACACTTCATTACGGGGACATAAACTCCTCGAACGTTAATTTTCCAAAGCGATCCTGCAATTGGAACCATGGTATTGTTGGAAATGTACATGACAGCTTGTGGGGTATTACGAGGGTCAGAGTGGTGTGGACCCAAACCACCCTCGAAAAATTCTACAATAATGTGCTTATATGACATCAGGTCACTGCGTCTCCTCCACTCACACTCCCGATACCACTCAATTTGCATCACATGTTCCCGCGACTACTCCCCATATCACCTATCACCTCCACACATATTGTCTTACTATTGGACGCTCTCCTCCATGTATTCTTGTTCACAACAAGGTAATCACAGTGAAATCTAGGAGAAGGTTCAGTTACATTCGAGACGAAGGGATCTTAGCTTCTGAAAGCTTAGACACAGACAGAGAGTTAAGTCTCAGTCACAAGTCGGTGCAGATTGGTTCCAGAACACTTCAGCAGACTACCTCTTCCTCAAGAAGAGATGTGCTCATGCAGCCAGTTGTCTCTAGTGTCCTCCAAGAGCTCGCAAGCATGCCTTTACTCAACACAGAGATCTGTTTTGTCACTCCAAGGCCTATTTTCTACCAATTCAGTTCCTCCAACGCATGCATCAGTTTTGTCTCAGAGACAGAAGTATTTTTTAGTTGATTAATTCCAACATTTTCTTAGATTAGATACAAGATTGGTCTTATGTGTTTGATAAGAACCACTCTTTCTGATTAAGTCTAGTGTCTTAGTGAAGTTAAGACAAAAAATTACCTAAAATTAGGTCTCAATCCCCTAAGGACGAGAATCTTTGCAACTTTGTTAAATAGGGGGTCTTTGAATGTTTTGAGAGTTGGAGTTTTTGGGAAGGATAGAAATACAACAAATGGTTGGACCTGTTCTATGCATGGATTAAATCTCTCTACCTAGTGAACATACTCTTGATGACAGTGTTTCGTTCAAATCTTCATGTGTTTTTATCTTATCTTGAATGCAGTGTTTTATTTGTGCAAAGTACATTTCATTTCATTCGACTATTTTATAACTTGTCTTTATTGATATGAAACCTGTGAAAATAGATAATGCTTGGTGAAGATTTGTTTTTATCACAACCTGAAGGAGTAATTGTGTTTTTGATACATGTTTAATGTCTTGAAATGATATTTTAAGTATTGAACTTCTTGCAGCAGATTATCCATTGAGTAGTTTGTTGTTTCCCTTTGTTTTCTATTATTTCATTGGTCTGTCATTAGTGTGACACTAGCCAAGGAGGACCCTCATCCATATCATTTTTCCAACCCAACCTTGATTTTGTCTTGGTAGAACAACCCTCTAACCAACCAACAAAAAATAAAAGAAACAACCATTCTAAATTAATAGGTGGCCTAGCTTTTCCCTTTAGCAGTCAGATGTAGACCTTAGGACCAACAATATCTCCGCAAAATTGTACCTTCATCCTGGTTGTCATGCTTAAAGAAGGTAGCATATTAATG
Source organism: Picea sitchensis (assembly GCA_010110895.2). NCBI lineage: Eukaryota > Viridiplantae > Streptophyta > Pinopsida > Pinales > Pinaceae > Picea > Picea sitchensis. The sequence goes on from SNQJ01S0071008.1 coordinate 8,013, forward strand.
TAAAGTTCTTTTTAAAATTTTATTACCAAAGTAAAACTTGTTATCATAATATACTTCAGAGCTCTTGCTTTAAAGGATCATTGATAAGAATTAAATTTTGAATTGATGAAGAATTGTATAGAGAAGATAACCATTAATAATGGCCTTTTAATAGTTAACGATTTGTTATTTTTGTAATATTTGCATTAAATATACATCAGGGAGAGTGACAAGATAGGATATGGATTACTGGGGTGCAGCACAAAATCAAGAGTGTGTGGAGAAATAGTGAAATCAGAGTGAACCCACAGACCCGTGATGAGGTTTTGATAAATTGACTAAGTATAAGAATGGATGGGTCAGACGGATCAAGGATATGTATGGAAGAATCGTGGAATTATCGTGGCCTATGATAAAACTTAAAAATATGACAAAGTGTTGAGACTTCATAGAGCTAATGAAGTATGGTGGGTCAATGGGTATGGTGGAGAAGGATCATAACGTCCCATGAAGCATGATGAATTATGAGAAATCGACTAAGTATGAGGAATCGATCGGATGGAGGAGTCGTGGTCATAGACAAGTGGGTAGGGAAAATGCCTTAGATCCATGGTGAAGTGTAAGAAAAAGTTTCTAAGTATGGGTGCAAAATGAATGCGAAAGAACACAATGGTGTATTTTGGATGACACAAAAGTTTAAACAAAATTGAAAATGTCTCGTAAACCCACGACAAACATAAGTATGGGAATGAAATATACAAGAGAGAGTTTTGCGAAAAAAATTGAGAGATTTGAGGATCAACACCTACATAGCCAAGAAAAGAAATCATAATCCATGTATATAGGTGAGACACTCATGCATATACATGACACATATAACATAAGTGGCATACCTAACCTATGTTCCTACCCACACACATAAGAAACACACCTAACATGAGTGATGCATAAAACCTATTCATGTAACCATGCATCTAACCTATGTAAATGATCCTCACTTGTAAACCCCATGTAACTAATCCATGAACCTAACCTACATATATAAGAGATGCACTTGTTCACATAAGATATGCACCTAACATAAGTGACACACCTTAAAGCTTATGCACCTACCCACACACACCCAAAAACATAAGAAACGTGTTTGGCATAAGTGATGCACTTAGATCATGCACATAGTCATGCGTCTAACCCTCAGGCATAACCTAGTAAGAAAACCCATGCACATAACTTATGAATATAAATCACACACATAAGTGATGCACTCTCACACATAAGTGACTCATAGAAACTATGCACTAACCAACAGATCCATGCACCTACATAACATACACAACATGAATAATGAACCTAACTTAATTTGATATATGCAACCATGTGGCTAACCTATGTGTGTATATTTAAGGGGATTTTTATAATTAAAACATCACTAACCCTTAAACCCTTACCCCTAAACTCTAAGCATTAGTTTCCAACCATTGAACCCTAATCCCTAAACATGACACAACATGGACTAAAACAAGAGCCCAAATCAATGCTACAACATAAAATTGTCACTCTATGGATGTTGAAATGATTCTAAAAGTATACAAATTAGAAAAAAAGGCGAAAAATAAATGCTAAGAAGACACTAAAAAGACACAAAATCCAAAACATGAATTAAAAAAGGATGTACACACAATGTATTATATGCTAAATAGATGTGAATGAGTATTATACTATTCCAAAGTAGACACAAGCATACACAACAGTAGACGTAATAGAACACAAGAAAGACACTAAGTAGAGCAGAGGAGTATAAAATGATGCAAAAGTCAGCATAGATAGACACAATATTAGTTATCAATATTATGTGGAAAGATGCTAATGTGACACCCTTTAGATGAAAAATTGGACACTAAGGGTCACAAAAATGGATATGAGAGAGACACAAATGGGATGGAAATATTGTATATATATATATATAAGGGCACAAGAAGATGCAAAAACACAACACAAGAATACTATCGTGCATGCCATTTTCCAATTTTCACAGAGTGGGACACAAAATGAACACTAGAACCCTATATTGTAGTTACATTTTTCACCCTTTGTTGGGAAAATTAATTAAATCAATTTTTTGAACATACAATCATCAATCTGGGGGCGTAAGCTTTGAGATACTAACAATGTATGTGCAGGGGCTAGGAAAACTATCTATTCTATGGAAAAGGACATGAGACTATACTCCTAGCAAACTGCAAGAAAACTAGTTATTTGGGCAGCAAAACAAGAAGTACCATGTTGGCACAGGCTACAATCTTTCACTCAAGCAATTCTTGAGCATTCATGTAATAAATTATAAGGGTAATCTTGTTCCCGCCTTCAAACAACTATGTTTTTTCAATGACATAAAGAAAAGAAAACATGTAAAATATGTCCTTACTTCGCACAATGACAATGGAAAAAATAAGATATTATTTACTAGATAACAATGCAGAGTTTAAGGGGCTCATGTCATGCTTCATTCACTGTACAATACACAACACTCTTAACTGAATATTGTTGTTCAATCCCAGTGAGAGTTACTTGTGGGCTTTTCCCGATCAATCTCACGTTGCTTGAAATAACTACAGAGATAACAAAAAAATCGTAACACCAGATGGATCCAGAACATTAGCTCATAGCTTTGTATTAATGGAGAGGAAAATGTATGTCAATAGTTACAAAACACCAGGGTTTTTATTAAAGGATGTATCCATTTCCCTTTACATTGCTATTCCATTCCATTTTATACACAAAATCAACCCCACGAATGGGCAAGGTGATTTGATCAAATCCCCTGCAAAATAACATAGATATATCAAATTAGCTTGTTTCTGGTAATAGAAGGACAATTTTACACAACGAATCATTGATGTGATAGCCTCATGACATAGAAATGTATGAGGATATTGCCAGTTGGAGATCTCGATCCAAATCGGGCTTAGTTGTGGTAATCGTTGGCAACCTTGGTCATGTTCCTTCAACCTGTGATCAACATACTCTTTAACTTCTAGAATTGGATGACCTAGCTACGAGAGTAACCAATATCATGTTTTCATCCCAAAATGGCTCATGATATGCCAAACAATGAAGTTGTTGCAGGATATCTATGTGTGTCGCAGGATCTGGACTTGGAGGAAAATGTCATTAGCAATGGGTCTATTAATAATCTTGCTAAGCTTAGAAAAACAATGGAAATAGTCATAAATTAATGAAAAATTTACCTTATTTGTCCATAATAACATGTTCATCAAAATCCTTCGTTATTATGTTGATCTGAGTGATAACTAGGCAAAACGAGGGATAAATAGGTTAAAAAAAGGTTTTTACTAGTAGTAAAAGACTGTCAATTTAGGGGCCCAACACCCCCCCATGCCAAATATATTGCACGTCCTCATGAAATAAAAAATTGATGTTTTTCTCTCAAAACTGTAGAAAAATCGTTCCTTTATTCCTTCAGGGTTATTTTCCAATAGAAATGATGACATTGGATGTCGTCCTCTTCCTTTATGCTCTAAGTTTCTTTGTTAGGGCTCAATTATGTATGATCATCATTCGAGTCTTTGTGTGCCACTTCTTGGCGTGCTTGATCAATTTCTTATTCTCCTTAGCTAATTTCTCAATATTCACCTGTAACTGTGCATTCCGTTCTTTGAGAATCTCATTCTCATTCTTCAAATGATTGTCCAACACCTTAAATTCATGAATCATTTTCTTCAATTTCCTAATTTCTTTGCTCTTCTTATTCGAAACAGTGGGTTGACTTGGATTTATTTTCGACATAGTTTGTTGTAGAGGCTCATTACACCCTGCATTATTTTCAAAACCATCCATCACATGGATTACTGTCTCATCTAGATTGAGTTGACCCTCAGAATATTTAGTTTCATAATTCATGGCTCTCAATTTCCTTGGCCAGGGTTTAACATGTTCCTTCTACTGAATACAACTATTCCCTGTCTGTGCCTTCCTGTCATATACAGAGTCCTTGTGTTGTGGGCAAGTAGCAACCACTGGGGTAACTTTAACACTCTATTCCTTGGCTTTATTCTTGGCCATACTCCGGGTAAATCTTTGGGGCATAGGTGATACACCCAATGTTGAATGCCTGGGTTTCCTCGGTGATGACATATCTCCTATATCATGTATGTAAATGGTGAATCCCTTAGCTCCATGGGAGCTTAGTTATTAATCATCATTAATGTCTTCATTATTATCAAGGATAATGGTATCCTTCCAAGTTGTTTCAACCAAATTTGTGCCTTCCTTGATGAACTCATTTCGAACCAAAAATGCATACCAACTATCGTTCCTCTTGTGAAATTCTACAATTATCAGTATCCAGACGAGGCCATGGTGATATAAACTGATACTAATGTTCTTAGGTTTTTGTTGGATACTCTTAGACATCTTCTCCAAACTCTTACATAAGAAAAATGGAAAATTGATATAATTCATCGATTCAAAATGTAGAAGCAAGTGAATTTGGTATATAAAAACAATGGTGTACTGACCTTCACACGTTATGAACTTATGAAGCACGAATAAGAAGTTTTTCCACTTCTCTTTGAGATATGACCTCAGAGTTCATCTTTTCCAATATGGCATATGCTCTGTTTGGAACAAAAACCGTGTCCATGTCCCATGTTCCATCTGTTTGTTTTTAAACCAGCATTCTCTAGTTTGTGGAAAATGCATGGCTTGTGCAATTGTTTCTTTTGAGAATCTCATAACCACGTCCCCAATTTGTGCAATTTGTCTGTCAAAAATCCTTGTGAATGCCTCTATGACAAAGTCATTGTTCCCCTTAAATCGCTAGAGAAATGGTAGCCATCTCGCCAGGGATGATTTTAGGGGCTAAATTTCGCTCATGGGCTAATTTTCCATGGTTTTTCCAAAAACGAGATTTGTTATTTTAAAAATGATTCGCCCAAATTCTATAGGATAAAATTATTTTACCTTAAAAATCTCCAAAATTTTATAAAAACTATATAAAATACTCATAAATTTGAATATTTTTACAAAACTATCGCCAAACATTTATAGTTGACATATGAAGGATTAGTAAGATTCGCCAAGGTTTCTACATTTTAAAATAAATTTCCATCCTTAAAATCATCCCTGCATCTCGCATCCTCAAGCATGAATTTTCTTGCATTATACTATGGATACCCTTCCAATATGGCCAACAATGATGACTCATATATGACCATTTTTGGATTCTTTATTATATTGCAGGCTTTGGCATGTACAGTTCCTTTGGGCACTCTAATTTAAATAGTCTTACTGCTAGTAATGAATGAAGATGGGAACAATTTAGGTGGGATCGGTTTGCGACTATATTCTAGAAGCTTTACTAAATTGGAAGGTGAAATCGGATATGGAAAACATTTTAGAGTTTTTTTCATATATAATCGAATTATCATGACATCGAGTGGATTACCATTGGTCGCGTATGCCTACCATCTAGGCGGTGATGGAAGGTTGGTTTGTGAAGATATAGAGGAATGATGACAAAATAGGTGATAGTTGGAAATCGTGTTGATAAGGATGGGACAAAACATGTTACCCGAATCATAATCAAAATAACATAAGGTAATTTCCACATGACTTACCACGTTTTTAAATAAACTTAGGAAAATTGTATAAAATTGACTCTTTACCTCAATTTACCTTTGAAGATTGTATGCAACCATATGTTTGACTGGAAAAATGTCTTCGAAGAGGAGTTTAAAACCTGTTGCAAACGAACATGGTGATTATTGTTGCGAATAAATGATGACAAGACATGAGAATTTGAGACTGATTGTTGAAAACAAATCAATTAGTGATGCTAGTGGAGGCTAATCTAGATGCGAAATATATGAGTTCAAAGTTGTTTGGACAACCCATATCCTTCATTCTAAAGCATGTTGTCCTTATTCAAACAGAGAAATATACTTGGAATTGTACGCAAGCTGCTATGAGACTTACGATGATTGATATAAGGATCTTGTGACAATTGAGAACAATGATTATAGGATTTATTTTTTGTTACAGGATTACCTATAGCTTCACAAAAATGACTGAAACTAGTTGTCTGCAAGATCATTTTGTTGAAGTTCCTAATTGTTGTTAGATACAAGAAGAGTTGTACCTTTATCTTTGTTCCCATGCTTCACAAGAGTGGAATGATAAACTATAAATACTATCACTTTGTACAATAAGAAATGACAAGGAGTGTTGATGAAAAATAACTTTGTTGTTGAATATGTTGAGGATGTTGATGTTGAAAGATATCTACAACAGAAATATAAGTGTATAACAAGGACGAATTGTGGCTAAGGATACTTTCCATACTGTTGTTGTTTAAGACTGAATAGCAGTCCCTTTATTTGAAACGATGCTTGTAAAAACAAATGATTGCTAGATGTTATTGTTGATACCATAAAAACAAATAGTCTTCAACCTCTACCCAAACTTGAGGGACAATTATTATCATGCGAATAAATGTGTTGATGTCGAGCATGAAAACAAATCATTGGATTACCGACCATTAAAGTATGTCATTAACCAATGTGAAGAAACTCACCTTTAATGAAAATGAGTAATAAAATACCTTAGTGCATCTTGACAGGTACGAATAGATGTGTTGATGTCGAGTCACCTACAATATTTTCCAATAAAGAGGCATTAACAAATCCCCATTATTGCCAACAAGGAAATATACCATTGATGTNAAGATCATTTTGTTGAAGTTCCTAATTGTTGTTAGATACAAGAAGAGTTGTACCTTTATCTTTGTTCCCATGCTTCACAAGAGTGGAATGATAAACTATAAATACTATCACTTTGTACAATAAGAAATGACAAGGAGTGTTGATGAAAAATAACTTTGTTGTTGAATATGTTGAGGATGTTGATGTTGAAAGATATCTACAACAGAAATATAAGTGTATAACAAGGACGAATTGTGGCTAAGGATACTTTCCATACTGTTGTTGTTTAAGACTGAATAGCAGTCCCTTTATTTGAAACGATGCTTGTAAAAACAAATGATTGCTAGATGTTATTGTTGATACCATAAAAACAAATAGTCTTCAACCTCTACCCAAACTTGAGGGACAATTATTATCATGCGAATAAATGTGTTGATGTCGAGCATGAAAACAAATCATTGGATTACCGACCATTAAAGTATGTCATTAACCAATGTGAAGAAACTCACCTTTAATGAAAATGAGTAATAAAATACCTTAGTGCATCTTGACAGGTACGAATAGATGTGTTGATGTCGAGTCACCTACAATATTTTCCAATAAAGAGGCATTAACAAATCCCCATTATTGCCAACAAGGAAATATACCATTGATGTATGAAGATTATAGGGAACTATGAAATCTCTAACCTTGACCCCATATAATTTTTTGGAGTTGATGGGGAAAGATTTGTCAGAAGGAGGGCCTTAAGGAATCCCCCATCAATTGAAACTAGCATAGGACAATTGATTTTGAATGACCATAATACAAGATGAGAGCAACATTACATGAAGAATTTTTATTCTCAAATGAATGTCTTGGTACAAGAAATTTTAACTGCGGCGGAGATGGTTGTTGAATGTGGTAATAAGACAACAAAAATGGTTATCCCACGCTCTGTAACGAGGGGGATTTTCATTGACCTGATTCATATTTTTGTTGACCCTGTTGTCAAGAAAAATCAATCACATAAAAAATCCCTCTTTTTGGAATAATCCAACTTATATATCTTGCAGTCAATAGTCTCCCTTTTATTTGAAAAAAAAATTGGGACATTCGTCAGCTAGTTACTTGGTTTTCAAGTGAATTCCTTGTTCAAATTTGCCAGAAGTTGGTTTTCGCAAGAGAACGATATTATTTTTTTCTTTACTTTATTTTTTCTTTTTATGATTTTTTTCTTTTTATTATATAAAAATATTTATTCAAGTAGGAAAGAAAGACAACTCATAGTGATGTTGGAGCAGGTTGAGAATCAACCCTGCTTACCACCTCCATCTCATATTGTTGTAGAATGCATCGAACAAATTCCTCCTGATTGATTGGTTACTTGTACAATATTAGTTTATGCCCATTGACAAAGAAATAAATCCCTTCTCCATCGATGGTCTTGATTCTCACAGAACCCTTTTCAAATACATCCACAACTTCATATGGGTCTAACCATCATGTGGTGAACTTTCCTTTAAAGTTTTTAAACTTTGAATCAAAAAGGAGATCACAATCACCTGGTTTGAATTTCTTCTTCTGAACGAACTTGTCATGCCATTTACTTCTATGTTGTTGGACAAAGGTGGTTTGTTGGATGGCATCTTGACATATCTTATCAAATTCATTAATATGAACTATATTATGTTTTTGTGCCTCGATGAGATCCATACCTAACTAAGATACCATTATGTAGGTCTTCACTTGAAATATTATCAGAAATAGAATTTGTTTGACATACAATAATTCATATGGTGTTAATCCATTTGTGTTCCTCGATGTAGTCCTATAGGCCCACAGTGCCTCAGGAATCTGATCTACACAATCCTCATGATTTGGTGTATTGTCTTGGTCAGAATTGCTTCAAGGACCTTATCCGTGGACTCCACTTGTATGTTGTCCTGTGGATGGTAAGGGGAGGACTTATGGTGTTTGATTTAATATTGCTCAGTGATGGCTTGTACCAACTTTGATGTGAATTGTGCTCCTTGATCTGTTACAATTTTTCTTAGCACACCAAAACAGGTAAAAATATCTTCAAGTAGAAAATCAACAACTTTTATTTCAGTAGCATGGAAAAGAGCTTTGGCTTCTACCCACTTGGTAACATAATTAGTACAAAATAAGATATACCTTTTTCTTTTTCAATGTAGGAACAATTAGCTCAACAAAATCCATAGCCCATTTCTCAAAAGGCTCAATTATTACCTGGGGTTGTAAAGGCATCTCGTCAAATTGTACTGGGAGACCCATTCTTTTACAAATACCATAGCTTTGAACATATTTCTTGGCATCCTTGAAGAGGGTTGGCCAATAGTATCCTTAACAAAGAACTTTATATGTTTTTCTCTTGTTAGTGAAGTTCCCTCTGCATGGATTGTCATGGAAATATTTCAATATATCAAACACTTCGTCTTCACAAACACATATTATGATGATCAAGTCAAGTCATGTCCAAAAGAGGTCTCCTCCTACCCAAGAATGGGAATCATTGTGTTGGATGGTCTTCTTCTTTTCACTAGGTGGAATATGTTGTGGTAGTTTCCCTGTAAAAAAATAATTAGCCACATCTGGAAACCATGAGGAGTTATTAGATATAGAAAACAAATGTTCGAAGGGGAAATCATCATCTACAGGAGTTGTTTGTTCTTGATTATGAATTATAGAAAGGAAATAAACTACCAAATTTCCCCTTACAGGTTTATCTAGAATAGTAATGTTAAACTCCTGCAACAACAAAAGCCATCTAGTTACCCTACCATTGGTTATAGGTTTGTTCATTAGGTACCTAATGGTAGAGTGATCAGTATGAATGAAGACCTCATACCCAATGATGTAGTGTATAAATTTGTTAATTTCATGTACGAATGCTAAAAATTCATTTTTTGTGATTGTATAGTTTAACTAAGTTGATGTTAAGTTATTTCTAATGAGATAAATGACATAGGATGACTGATTTTCCTATTTTCCCAACATGGCTCCAAGAGCTATGTCAAAGGCATCAGTTGAAATGTGGAATGGAAGAGACCAATTTTTCCCCCTCAATATTAGTGCATGTGTAAGTTTTTATTTTTGTATCTCAAAAGTATGTTGGCAATGATAATCCCAGAAAAGGTCAGTATCCTTGGTGAGTAATTTAAACAAAGGGGTGGCTATTTTCGTGAAATGTTCTATGAATGTCCTATAATAACCAGCATGTCCTAAAAATATTCTTACTTCTTTTAAAGATTACAGAATCAGAAGTTTTGTTATGACTGTTATCTTTGCTGGGTCGAATTGAATTCTGACACTGGATATAAAATGGCCAAGAACAATACATGTGGTCTAAAAAATACAAAATTTAGCATCACTCAAAGGAAGGTTAGTTTCCTGACACCGTATCAAAACCTTTTCTATATTCTCTAATGCTTCAATAAAATTATCACCATATACATAGAAATCATCCATATAAACGTCCACACAATCGTGGATCAGGTCAGAAAAGATAACTAAGATCGTTCCTTGAAAAGTAGCGGGGGAATTACATAGTCCAAAGGATAATACTTTATAAGCGTATGTCCCCCATGGACATGTGAAGGTAGTATTGTTTTTATCCTCTGGTGCAACCTGTATCTTTATTGTTAAGAACCAAATATCAATATAGCATAGAAAAACCTCAGAAAAAGTACTCAACGCCTTGAAAAAGAGATAATTTCAGATAATAAGCCTCTTCGAGGGGGCAACCTCCTTTTACCCCACTTAAATGTTCAAGTCCAAGA
>SNQJ01S0071008.1:18505-34368 GCA_010110895.2 Picea sitchensis
CTGTCCACGATCCAATGCAACCAGTCCCACTCAATTTGGATACTCTAGAAAGAAGTTATGATTGTTTTACTTGGAACACCTTCTTGAGACTAGTCAATAGGACTAGTCAGATACCCTGTCTTACACAAGGTGTATCTACAAATCTATGATGGCCCAGAATCTGAAATTTTTACCACAGTTGTAGTACTAATTTATGTAAATGGTCTCCGAAGTTCAGGGTCTGAAACGTTACAGAAAAAAATTTATAGCGAAATTTCCGCAATGACTCATTTCAGGATGATTCCAAAACCCTATCTTGTACAGGTTGTATCTCCGAAAGTATAAGGCCTCAGGAGATGATTTTTTAACCCAACGTACCTTGATCCGTCTAATAAAAACCCTTTAAGTGGTTCCTTCTGAAATGTTGTAGAAAAAAGTTATAGCGAAAATGCCACGGTGTCTCAGATGTAGCAGCGAAACCTCAAGACCTTGAGCTCTGATACCATATGTTAAGAACCAAATATCAATATAGCATAGAAAAACCTCAGAAAAAGTACTCAACGCCTTGAAAAAGAGATAATTAGTGGTCCTAAACGCTATTAAAAATTTATAGCTAAATTCTCCAAGAATGACTCCATTTCGTGGATGATTCCAAAAACCCTATCTTGTACAGTTGTATCTCGGAAGTATAAGGCCCCTCGAGATGATTTTTTTAACCCAACGTACCTTTATTTGTCTACTAAATATACTCCAAATGGTTCCTTCTGAAATGTTGTAGAAAAAGTTATAGCTAAAATGCCACTTCTGTCTCAGATGTAGCAATAAAACCTCAAGACCTTGAGCTCCGATACCATATGTTAAGAACCAAATATCAATATAGCATAGAAAAACTCTAAAAAGTAATTAAACTTTGAAAAAGAGATAATTTCAGATAATAAGCCTCTTCAGAGGGGCAACCTCCTTTTACCCAACTTAAACGTTCAAGTCCAAGATGATCTTAAAATGAAAATGTCTCCTTGGTATATAGAGAAGACTAGGAGGTACTGGCTCAAATAATGGCCTAAAGCCGACATAAATAAAATAACATTACTAATCTAAATTACAACTAATGGCATAAAGCCGACATAAATAAAATAACATTACTAATCTAGTATGCCCCAATTAAGTGGTAATGAGCCAATATTAGGGCTTAACATTTATAGCCACTAAAGCCATCGAGAAAAGAGAAATATGTTTTTCCAACTAATTTGTCCAACACCTGGTCAATAAATGGAAGAGGGAAATAATACTTTAAAGTGGCCTTGTTAAGTTATCGGTAATCAACAAAAATACACCACTTAGCATTCTTTTTGGGTACAATGAAAAGGAGTGAGACCCATTGGTTGTCCGAAATTGGGTAGATAAACTGGACATCTAGTATTTTTTGTAGTTCTTCTTTGGCAATTTCTTTAAGAGCAGGGTTCATCCACCTTTTTGGTTTCCTCATGGGTCAGTAATTCTCCTTAATATAGATGTAATACCCCAAGATCGAGCCCCATTTGAATTATAAATATGTTTCATAGGATGATGAGCCACGTAATTATAAGCTAGGAGGATTATGTGATTATTAGGTCAGAGAGCCTAGATGCTAAAGGCCAGTGAGCCTAATTTTGTATATGTAAACATGCATATCATTAATATAATACATCGTTGCATGTAGACTGACCATGATAAAAGAGTATTGGGGGATAAAATCCACTAGGAAGGGAAAGGGAGGGGCTAAGAGCCTAGGAAAGGGGTTAAGCTAGAGGGCTTAACTCCAAGAGAATATTATATTATTATTTCCTAAATACTATGGTGAGGATAATTAATTTATCCTAAGTTCTTGTGGGAAAGAGAATGAATCACAAGTAGAGAGAAAACAAGCTCCAGTAGAGACATGTGTCAATCATGGCGCATGCAAATATATGTGGGGAAAATAGTTTGATTTCCCATCTTTTTCCCATTCACCAAGGCATCCTTTCCCCATTCATGCACGCACTCAGCTAGTCAAGTAGGGAACCATTCTTCTCCTTTCACGAAATCATTCACGTAGGCATCCATTGACTCCATCAGTCGAACCTCTCCATGCCTCACACACACCTTCAACAGTGATTATGTGCAATTATTGTTAATCATAGCACACTTGTACCTTGATTGAGTTGAACTGTGCTTTACCTAAATGTTGTTGATGTCAACGCACTTCCTTCACTGAGCATGGTTTCTACCATTACCTATTCCATGCCTAAACCTTGTTGTTTCCATCTCCCATAATTTATTGAATTAGGAGTTGGATAGAAGAAATAGGTTTTCAGGCCTGTGGATTGAAGAGGTTGGTTTTCAGGCCCGTGAGCACTCTCTACAGGTGAGAGAGTTGTCTAGGGAAGTGATTTTTTCTGAGGAAGCCCAACTACAACTATAGTGCTCTAAGAATTCATGTCCAGCCTATTGTTGAAGCACTGGAAGGGAAGTGGGGAAACCGAAGCAATGTTGAGAAGAGAAGGGGCACACTTCCTAGGGTGGGACAGGCATGTGGGGAATGAGAGGCTATAGGTTGTTAGTTTGAGTAGGAATCCTGGAACAAAATCCTTCCCATTGACTGTGTAACTTTCCGGTGTCTTAGCCTAGCCTATGAATCCCTTTACCCAGGTAGAGTTTAGTCCTAACTCGGGGGTGACCCACTGTTGAGAGTGATGAGAAGCGTGGTCTAAGGCTGGGAGGATTATGGAAGGTCTACACATAGTTGGTGGTATTCTATAAAAATATAAGTATCAATTATGTGTTCAATTGCATGTTGTGTATTTTCACATGTCTTTATATTTTTTAGTATTTCATGTGTATGTTGTATGTATAGGTTTACTGTTATTTCTGCATGAATCTATTTATTAGCAGAATGTGATGTTTGTTTAGAGTTATATATATGTATACAGATAAGATTATTGTAAGTTTTTAAGTGGCATGACCAATCTGGGTAGGATGGATATGTTACAATGTATTAAGTTCCGCAAGAGTTAATGTGTGTGGCATAACCTAGCAGGTATAAGGTTGGGTGTGTGACAATATGGTATCAGAGCATGATAAGTTTCAAAAGTGGCATTGGCCTGGCCCTGGACAGTCGAGGATGTTACAAATTTGAATCATAGCTCCATTTTTCAACACTAAGCATGGATTGGACCGTGTAAGTGGAAATTGAAGTAAAATTTTCAGAGTGACTTGTTGTTGAAATGGACAAAATTCGATTTTTAGAACATTCATGAGTGCCAAGAGGGTGATGAGAGAACACCTTAGTTGTGTTTGAAAGCTTAGGAGGTTTAGCGGTTCGAGAAAGACAACATAGGTAAGAAACCACATCGACTGTGGTTTTGGGGCCAGAAAGTTAGATTTGGGCCGTCATATATGCTCAGGAGAAGGAAGATCCTTCACATCCGTCGGATCTGGGAAAGGAGTGCAACGGTTAAACCCTCCAGCCCTTCAGACTTCGTTTCTTCGAAAACTTTTAAGACTTTGAAAAAAGGAGGTACAATCCCTGAAGCTCCAAAGTCCCGGAATAAATCTACACCATAGATCGTTTGGGAGAAGGAAAACCATTGGATTCCCCAAGTGGTTCAAAAATTTGACATTTAGGGAAATATGTTTGTGGTTGCATGGAGTAGAGTTTTATCTGCAGTCCCTAAGTACAGAACTAATATAGACCGTCAATTATAGGATACATGTGTCCACACATTAAAAAGTGTTCGGAATTTCAGCGTTCGACATTTCATGGGTGGGTTGGTGTTCAAGAGTGAATTTCTCTGAAGCCCGAAGTTCGGAAGTCCCAGAACTCTGAAGTCCTAAATCTCTAGGGAACACTTGTTCCGAAGTTCAGCGTTTGGGTCTTTTGATGAGCTCTGGTGTGGGATTCTCTGAAGTCTTGAAGTTCTGGAGTGTCGAAGTGACGCGATATGATGATGTCACCTCGAGTGACATGGACCTGTTCGAAAATTCGACGTTCGGGGGTTTTGAAGGGTGTTGTATAAGGAACCTTTGAAGCCCATAGTTCTGAAGTCACGAAGCACCGAAGTGATGTGGTTTGTTGATGTCACCTAGGGTGGCATGGACCCACTTGATGCTTTCCATGTGTCATCTTATTTCATTCTTTTCAAAGACCTTTTGTACCAATTAGAACTCGACAAGTGTCACCCGTCAGATTGAGCTACGTGTCATCTCTATATTTCAGCCATGTAGCACCCCCCTGGTGCATGATTGTTGATGAGACTCCGGGAGTTTTCAAATTTGATGTTCAGGAAATGCGTGCATGTTGTTGCAATAACCTCTGAAGCGCGAAGATCCGGAGAGATTCTCCGAAAAATTGCAAGGTTCAGCGTTCGGAGGGAACGATGTGTGGAGTGGGTGGAACTTCTGAAGCCTGAAGTTCCGAAGTCCCGAAGCTCCAAAGTAGCGGAGCCCCAAATCTCTAAAGATGTATTTTACAAAGATTTGATAGTTCAGTGTTCGAGATAAATTAGGCATGAGGTAGTAAGATCCTCTGAAGCCTGAAGTTTCAGAGCCCCAAAGTCCCAAAACTCTAAATGAGTGCATATCAGCTAAGCGCTTGGACTTAGCCCTTGGTCATATGAAGCTTCAGTCGAAATAAAAGAGAACTAGTGTCGAATTGTTGTTTTAAAAGACAAAATTTTCATATATCCATAACTTCCTGCTCAAGACTCAGAATTGAGAAAGGTGTCAGTCATTGGAAATATCTTGGAAAGTAGAACATGATTTCTTACCCAAAAAATTGATTTGAACAGTCAATTTCTCATAAAATCAGAAGAAATAAGTCTTATATATTCTTGAACCGGAATGGCTCATATTTTTCATGAAATTGATGAATCAATTATCCTGAAAAAATTTTGTTGGCTGCACATTTTGTAGAGTAACAACAACTAGATCAAACCAGGATCAACACATAGTGCAGAGGGATGGAAGAGGTAGAGGTGTCTTACCACCAGAAATTTGAAATAAGAGGGATGGATGTCCATGTGGGAATTGAAGGAACAAACTCCAATCGACATGGAGAAGGAAGGGATGAAAACATGAATATGGTTGAGACCATTAGAAATTTACATAAATATGTCCAAATTCATAGAGTTGATAATGAAAGGCTTATGAAAGCCAAGGAATGGCAGGAAGACTTCAACATCAAGTTAATGTAGAGCCTGGGTAAGATTGAAAAGAAATTGGATAAGGAGAATATCTCAAGCAAATCAGGAATCCATAGGTCTCTCGAGGAGAAAGTAAGATCAAGAAGTCTTAGTAGACATCACCATCACCCCCCAAGGAATTCCAATAGGAGAGAACATATCATCTCAATTCCATCCTCTATTAGGAAGCATCAGAAAAGGTCTGGGGAGGATGAGCTGCGAGGAGAAATGAACAAGAGCAAACCTCCTACGTTTGATGGTGAGCACAAGAAGGATGAAGATGTCGAGACATAGCTGCTAGGCATGAGAAAATATTTTCAATTGCATAATTATTATTCACATGCAGAAGGAATAATTTCTATCTATCAGCTCAAGGGAAAGACATCCATGTGGTGGGATCAACTTGTGTAAGTGCAACACATTAAATAGAAAAATGTTACTTGGAAGGAATTCAAGAGGCATTTTGAAAAGAAATACTTGACTAAGAGATATTATGAGAAGAAAATGAAGGGGTTCTTTGAACTCAAGATTGGAAGTATGACCATTGATGAATATGAAAGAATATTTTTGGAACTGTTAAAGTATGTCTCCTTCATTAAGGATGAGACAGTTATGATTCATAGGTATTTGCATGGGTTTCCATCTTTCATCGGTGACAAGATTCAATATGATGATCCTAAGACTTTGGAAGAGACCATAAGGCAAGATAAATGCCTATATGATCAACATAAAGGAAAGCCAACTTTCCAAAAATATTGGGAAGACAAGAAGAAGTTCAAGATGGAACAGAGGAAGAAAGGGAATAAACCACCATTCTTCATAAACATTCCTCAAGGACAACCAACTTCTAGAGATCCCAGAACGATTGAGTTAGGAGGGAAAAGGCCAAGGCAGCCACCTATTCAATGTTGGGGTTGTAAAGGAGATCATATGTTTTATAGATTGTCCTCACATGACTGAAAAGGTGAGAGTTGTTCAATGTGCAACAAGTTGAAATAGTGGAGGACATGGGAATAAGTGTACCAAGGATCTATGAATCCATGGACAACAATAAATTTGAGCTTCAATCATACATGATTGAAGTGGAAGGTATGATCAACAACCAAACCATTGCAACTTTAATTGATTTGGGATATATTCATAGTTATATAGATCCTAAGATGGTGGAAAGATTTAATTTTCAAAAGATAAAGCATGGAAAATCTTGGTTGGTGTAGCTGGCTACCAGATCCAAAAGAAAATTTAATGAGATAATTGAGTCATGTAAGGTGGACATGAATGGGATGAGCACCAAGGAAATTTGAATAGCTTGCCTTTAGGTTCCTATGACTGTCTAATTTGTATGGATTGGTTGGACCAACACCATGATGTCTTAAACTGTCATAACAAGGAATTTACTTGCCTAGATGAGGAAGGGAACCTAAGGACAGTGCAGGGAATTCCTGGGGCAATAATTGCCATATAATTATCAGCATTATAGTTGAAGAAGTGTTACAGAAAGGGTTGCCAAATATTTGCAGCCCATATGGAAGAAACACCTAAGGATAAGGTGTCAAATATTGAATATTATGCATTCCTAAAGTATTTTGAGGATATGTTGAAGAAATACCAGGACTACCCCCCAAAAGAGATATTGATTTCTCTATCAATACGATGCCTAGAGCAGCTCTAGTATCCAAGACCCCTTATAGTATGAGTACACTAGAACCGAAGGAGTTGCAAATGCAGATTGAAGAGATTCTGAAGAAGGGGTATATATGCCTAAGTGTGTCACGTTGGGGTGCCCCAATATTATTTGTGAAGAATAAATATGGAACATTGAGATTTTGTTTTGAGTTCAGGCAATTGAACAAAGTAACTGTAAAGAATAAGTATCCATTGCTAAGGATCGATGACCTCTTTGATCAATTGAAGAATGCAAAAATATTCTCAAAGATTGATCTCAGATCAGGTTATCATTAGGTAAGAATTAATGATGAAGACATCATCAAGACTGCCTTCAGAACAATGTATGGTCTTATGAGTTCACAGTGGTGCCATTTGGGTTATCAAATGCACCAGTTGTTTTCATATGTTTAATGAATGGTATTTTTAGACAATACTTAGATAAGTTTGTCATTGTTTTCTTGGATGACATTCTTATATATTCCAAGTCATAAGAAATGCATGAGAAACACTTGAAGATGGTACTAAAAGTATTAAGGGAGCATCAGTTTTATTCCAAATTGAGCAAGTGCTCATTTTATCAGAACCAAATTCATTATTTAAGGCATATCATATATGAAGAATGGATACAACTGAACCCTGGAATTATTGAGGCCATTAGAGGATGGTCAACACCAAATAATGTGACATAGTTCATATTATTTATGGGCCTTGCAAGCTACTACAAAAGATTTATTGCAGGATTCTCAAAGATTGCACACCCAATCACTTCCTTGCAAAAGAAGGGAGTGAAGTTCCAGTGGACATTGGAGTGTGAAAAGAGTTTTCAACACTTGAAGAAATTATTAATGAGGGCTCCAATACTAAGGATTGTTGATCCAAATGAATATTTCCTTGTATGCACAAATGCATGTAAAGAAGGATTTGTGGATTCCTCAGTCAAAATGGGTTTGTTGTATGTTATGAATCAAGGAAGTTGAAGTAGCATGAAAGGCACTATGCCACTCGTGATTTGGAGTTGGCAGCCATAGTGCATGCCTTGAAAAAGTGGAGGCACTATCTCATGGGAAAAAGGTTCGAGTTGAGGACAGACCATCATGTTCTGAAATAGTTATTCGAACAGCCAACTCTAAATGCCAGGCAAAGAAGGTGGTTGGAATTTCTCAGTGAATACAACTTTGATATAAAACATATCAAAGGGTAAGATAACAAGGTGGCCAATTCACTCAACAGAAGAGTGCATGAGTTGCATGCTACAACCATCAGCAGGTATCAATTTGATCTGAAAGACAGAATCTTGGAGGCTGCATAATCCGATTTGCAATAAAAGGAATTAATGGAAAAACTACAGCAAGGTAATTTACAGTAGAAAATTGAGGATTACAAGCTGGGAATGGATGAAATTCTCATATATAGAAACAGAATTTATGTACCCAATTTTCAAGAATTGAAAAATCTGACATTGAGGGAAATCAATAATGTACCTTATGTTGGACACCCATGATACCAAAAATCTATTGCAACAGTCAAGAGCCAATACTATTAGCCAAGAATGAAGAAAGAAATTGTTGAGTACATTGCCAAATGTTTGGAGTGTCAAAAGTTCAAAGATGAGCATAGACACCCAGCTGGGTTACTGCAACCATTACCCATTCCTGAGTGGAAATGGGAAGTGGTGACCATGGACTTCATCACCAAACTTCCCAGGACAAGCAAGCGGCATGATTCTATCATGGTAGTGGTAGACAAACTTACCAAATCTTCCCATTCATTCTAGTAAATCTCACTCACAAGGAAACTAACGTTGTTTATATTTATATGAGGGAAATAACTTGATTTCATGGTATACCCAAGATAATTGTGTCTGACAGAGATCCAAAATTCACATCAAATTTCTGGAAAGGAATATTCAAAGGATTTGGAACAAATTTGAATTTTAGCACAAATTATCATCCAGAATCTGATGGGAAAACAAAAAGGGTGAATCAAGTGATTGAAGATATGTTGAGGATGTATGTGATGGATAAACCATAAAATTAGGAAGACTATCTACACTTGGTAGATTTTGCTTACAACAATGGGTACCAAGCATCTCTGAGGATGAGCCCATTTGAGGCACTTTATGGCAGAAAGTGAAACATCCTGTAAGTTGAGACAACCCAGTAGATAGAGCAGTGGTTGGGCTAGATATGCTCAAGGAAATGGAAGAGAAGATGTCGAAAATAAAGAAGAATTTAAAGGTTTCTCAAGACAGGAAGAAAATCCATGTTGATAAGAACAGAACTCACAAGGAATTTAAAGTGGGTGATCATGTATTCTTGAAAGTGAATGCCAACAGAAGTTCCCTGCAGTTGGGAAATTATGCAAAGTTCGAAAATTGTTATTTTGGGTCGTTTGAAATCCTAGAGAGGATTGGGTATGTATCTTGTATGCTTGCATTACTTGCATCAATGTTTATTCAGAATCTATTCCATGTATCATTGCTCAAAAAGTATATACATGATAATAATCATGTTATTTATTGGAATGTGATTCAAGTGGAGCAAGAAGGCACTTTTCAAGTGCATCTGGTGTACATATTGGACCAAAAGATAAAATAGCTCCGAAATCGAGCCATAGAGATAGTAAAGATCCAATGGACCTAGTATGGTCCCGATGATGCAACTTAGGATCACGGGGATGCTATGCGGGAAGAATGCCCACATCGTTTTGAAACTTTTTGAAACTTTTGGTTGTACATGTAAATAATATGCACTGAGGACAACGCACAAATAAGGGGAGGGGATTGTAATACCCCAAGACCAAGCCCCAGTTGAATTATAAATATTTTTTATAGGTTGGTGAGCCAAGTAATTATAAGCTAGGAGTTTTATGTGATAATTAGGCCGGAGAGCCTAGATGCTAAATTCCAGTGAGCCTAATTTTGTATATGTAAACACTCATATCATTAATATAATACATCGCTGTGTGTATACTGACCATGATAAAATAGTATGGGGGACTAAACTCCACTAGGAAGGGAAAGTGAGGGGATAAGAGCCTAGGAAAGGGGCTAAGCTAGAGGGCTTAATTCCAAGAGATATTATATTGTTATTTCCTAAAGACTATGATGAGGATAATTAATTTTTCCTAAGTTCTTGTGGGAAAGAGCATGAATCACAAGTGGAGATAAAATGAGCTCAAGGAGAGACATGTGTCAATCATGGCACATGCAAATATATGTGGGGAAAATCGTTTGTTTTCCCATCTTTTCCCCATTCACCAAGTCATCCTTTCCCCATTCACGCACACACTCAGCTAGTCACGTAGGGAACCATTATGCCCATTTCATGAAAGAAATTGTTAGCGACAGAAGTCACCCCTGGATTGCAGCAGGAGCGGAGCCTGCCGCCCATCAGTTTATGTCACTATTTGTTTAATGGGGTGATCAAATGGAAGTTAACTCAAAACGATGTGGTTCTAACTCCGAAACTAGGCCAGGTATGCATGGGCAAGTGAGGACTTAGATAACTTCAGACAGTGAGTCGTAGTAAGGGTGAGTAGGGGGAAGACTTGTATAAGAGGAAAGCAGAGGTCTGCTGTTAACATCAGGTTCCTAAGAGACTGTAGGAGAATGCATTTAAACACGATATCTTCTTACATTCAAACGCAGAAAACTAGGGAATACAATAGTGCCACAATAAACCCTTTATCATAACACAACTGCAATAATTCATGTGAATTAGTCAATCATGAACTCCCTCAGTATGAGACGAAAAATAGATGGATTGAGAAGACTGTCTGTCATTAAACAAGAAATCTTACATGCAAATGCATAACCAGAGAACTAGAGCGTATGTTAAAACTTTACAATCGAGAGCTTTGCTCTACCATCGATACTTACAAAATACAAAAACTGAGCCTCTATACTCAAGAAAATTCGCCTAACAGAGGTGTGCCCAGTCACACAGGGCTCAGTGTCTTTTCAGTCGAATTCATACTAAAATCCTTCTTCACGCGCCACCTTAACTGCGCATGGCTCCTGTAAGGAGGGTAGCTGAGCCATTAAGTGTTGAGCTAGTGTGTGCAGACTTCTCTGTCTCTTCGAAGACTTTGGCATGGCTTCTTTGGAAAAATCGGTACACGGGACCCCTTCGAGAAGACCGCTTTCCAGACCCTCCATAACTCACACTTAATGAATGAAAGGAGGTTTAAACCACCCTTTCATGCCTTCATTTACTCCAAGCGAGACACAGGATTGAGATCGGATCTGATGATGCCTGGAGGTCGCAATGATCTCCTCTGTAACTGAACTTGGTGCCTTTGGCCCCTCTTGCACAACTCTCTTTGTCTCCCAAGTGACCACTGGCTATGACCCTGTGCTTACTCTCAAAGGTTCTTTCGGCGTTCGTGGATATGAAGGGGTTGATCCCTGCTTCTTGAAATTGCGATGAGAGAAACGTCGAGACGGCTTAATCTGGCGCCATGCGTCCCTCTAGATCTGACGACTCTGAACTCTCCCGACGATGTCATGGACCCGGGCCCTGGACACTCCCGTCACCTCGCGCATCGAGGATATGAAGGAGCTTCTCTTTGTGCGTCGGAGTCGCGATGAGAGAATAGGCGAGGAGCCTAATCGCGCGCCAGGTGTCTCATGTGGACGGACGGTCGAGATTGCTTCATGATATTGCGGGCCCTACTTTGAGAGCCTTCGGCGCTATCAAGGTTCGGGGTTTCGAGAGATAGGACAACATGGAACATTCACCCTTCGAACTCCCGATTGTCGAAACGCCGACGCGAGTAGATATAGCGCCACGCGTCCTCTGGATGGACGGTCGTTATCTTTCCCTGCACACAATATGGGCGCCATCCATTGCGTTATCTTCAGCGCACCTTTCTATTCGCGATTTACCGCCAACCGTTGATATGCTCATATGGATGGATACAGACCGTTGAGACTATAATTTTTCCCGCTCGCTTGATTTTAAGTCCGAAAAGGACTTCTTCTGTTCGTTGCACTTGGGCGCTCCTCGTGCAACCTGCAGACTTGGATATCCCGATGTCGAAGACAAGTAATGTTGTTAACATTAGGATCCATGGGGGATAGAGTCGTCCCTGTGATTCTCTAAGGACTCATTTTGCAGTTCCAGTGCCTTGTTGTTGGGCCATGGAGTCATTTACTAAGCCCAAACAATAAAAGTAAAAATGAAGAACAGAAAGGACAATATTTACAAAACATAGGATCCATTGAAGGCTCAGACAAAACATTTTTTAAGAAAATGCCCATTTACTGGGCTGCTGAAAAATTATTCACCTTCCAGATCTTGCAGCCGATATGTGTTATTTGAGAAAACCTCAGAGATCTTGAAAGGACCGATCCACAGGGCTTCAAATTTTTTGTGTTTGCCCTTATCTTGTTTAGGAGCATCCCACTTCAACACTAGGTCTCTTATCCGAAATTCTTCCTTCTTGGCCTTCTTATCGAAAACCTGCTTAATCCTTTGTTGATGATCCTGAATTTTGTCCATTACCTGCTCTCTGGCCTGCTAGACTTCTACCAGTTGATGAATCCTTCTGATCATGTCATTGGGTTCTTCTTGATAATCCTGGAAGAATTTCACCACGGGAATGGCCAGCTGAGAAGGGAAGACAGCTTCTGCTCCGTAAACTAACTGGAAAGGGGAGATGCCTATAGATCTCTTTGTGGTCACCCGATCGGCCCACATAGTGAATTTCAGCTTCGAGTTGCAATCCCTTTTGTTGTCTTCCAATAGTCTTTTGATGATCCTTATCAGGCTTTTGTTGGAGGATTCTGCTAAACCATTGCCCTGGGGGTAGTATGGGGTGGAGTGAATCAATTTGATCCTGAATTGTTCACAGAACTTGACTAGCGGCTCAACCTTGAAAGAGGTTGCGTTATCAGTAACAATCCTCCTTGGGAAGCCGAACCTTACGATGAGGTCTTCCAGGAACCAAATGATTACCTTGTGGGAAGCACTCCTGGTGGGGATCGCTTCAATCCACTTAGTAAAGAAATCTGTGGCAGTCAAGATCCATCTGTGTTGCCCGCTGGAAGCAGGGTGGATTTCTCCAATAAAATCCAGGCCCCATTGTTGGAAAGGTCCCGAAACAACTACAGACCTTAAAGGCAGGGACTTGAGTTGTTGCTTTCCTGAAAATATTTGGCATGGGATACAGGCTCTAACTCTTCTATGGACATCAGCGAACAAGGTGGGCCAGTAGTACCCATCTCTGAGAATTTTGTCGGTTGTGGTCTTCCAGGAAAGGTTCCCCCCACATAGGCCGCTGTGAAATTCGACCATGATCCTATCGGCCTCTTGTGTATCAATGCATTTTAAAAGCACTCTCAGGGGGTCTTTCTTTGTAGGCCATCTGGGGGCCGCAACTCTTGCATAAAATATATGACATCCTTATACCAAGGACATCGAGCCAACAAGTGTTTTGTTTGAGGGTCTACTTCGGACAACTGATTCTGCTGATTTTTTGGTTGTGCATTGACGAAATCCACCCTCAAAGCTTTGCGATTAGTCTCAGCCAATAGCTTGGCTAAGCCTTGACCTTTGATCAATCTGGTAGGCCTTATTTCCAAGTCAAATTCTAGGATCTTGGCTATCCATTTACTCCTCTTCCCATCAATGTCGGGTTGTACAAGGATATCTTTCATCAAGGTTGAAGGAACGTATGCGGTCACTTTTGAGTGCAAGACATAGACTCTGAAAGATTTGAGAGATTTCACTAAGGCATAGGCCTGCTTCTCCATGATTTCATATCTAACCTCTGCATCTCTTAATGCCTTGTTAAAGAAGGCAATGGGTTTCTCTCGCCCTTCCTCATTTCTCTGCAACAATACCGCTGCTACTGTATCAAAAGAGGCGAAAGAGAAAATTAGGAAATCTTTCGAATAGTCAGGACTGATCAGCACTGGTGCCTCAGTCAATGCTTTTTTTATTTGGACAAAAGATTCCCTGGGTTCAGCGGTCCATTTCACTTCATTTCCCTTCTTGATCATGGTTGTGATGTGTTTCACCAGCTCAGCAAAATTCGAGATGAATCTCCTTAGAAAATTAATCTTTCCCAGAAAGGCCTGAACTTCCTTCTTAGATCTGGGAAGTGACAGGGTCTGAATTGCCTCCACTCTGCTAGGATCAATCCTCACTCCTTCTGCTGATACTATATGTCCTAATATCTTCCCCTCCTGCATAGCAAACAAAGATTTTTTGGGATTTAGGGAAAGGCCAAACCTCCGACAGTTCGAAAAAACTTTTCTCAGGTGACAGCAGTGCTCTTTGTCAGACCTCGAGAAGACTGTGTTGTCATCCAGATAGATCACCACAAACCGATATTTTTCTCTGATAAAAGCAATGTCCATGGCTCGTTGAAATGTGGATCCTGCATTCATTAACCCAAAAGGCATTTTGGCGTACATGAATGTGCCCCAAGGAGTGGTAAAGGTCGTTTTTTCTTTGTCCTCAGGCATGACAGATATCTGATTATAGCCAGAGAAACCATCGATCATGGAGATACTAGATGCTCTGGTTACCCTCTGTAATATGTGTTCCATGTTGGGTAGGGGATAATTGTCTTTCTTTGAGCTCTTGTTCAGGTTTTTGAAATTGACAAAAAGCCTGATTTCTCCACTTTTCTTCCTAACCGAAACCAAATTGGCCACCCATTCGAAATATCTCAAGGGGACGATGATCTGGGCCTCTAACAACTTCTTCACTTCTTTCTCCATGACAGGAAGCAACATGGGATTTATCTGTCTTAGCTTATGCCTGAACAGCTTAGCCCCTTCCTTCAGTGGGATCTTGTGTTCAATGACGGATGTGTCATACGTCTTGAGATCTTTGTAAGTCCATGCAAACACATCAGCAAATTCTCTCAGCAACTCAGTATATTCGGCCCTTTGTTATGTGGTCAAACTCCTTGACAACTTGACATACTTAGGCTCCTCCGGTGTGCCAATGTTTCACTCGGTTGTATCAACATCTTCATCTGAAACTCTACCCTTCACTGCCACATCATTCCCATTGAACAATCTTTCTAAAGGAATTAGTCCCCTCGGAATGTGATTTCTAGGTAGTTGAATGATCTGGTGGTTAGAAATTTTATTTAAAAACACCTCAGAGTGAGGGTTATCTTTTGTATTAGTATCCTGATCAATGTGCAACGCAGAAAATTCATCAACAGATTGGAGAAATTTCTCGATTTCCAGATCATCTTTGAATACCTTCCAATGCTTGACATTGTCTGGTACAGAGGGCCTATATTTTATCTCAACATCATATTTGGCCATAGACGGCTAAGGGACCTTGAACTAGCTAGTTGAAATAGCTAAAGAATCGACCACAGTATTATCCTCCCTTGGAATAAAAGAGATGTTGAAGGCGGAGAAGAAATTGTCAATTAGTTCCCATACTTCATTTCTGTAATTTCTGAGTCGAGGGTGCTTAGCCTGATAAGCGTTTCTGATCTGTTGGACCACCAACTCTGCATCTCCGAACACTGCTACCTCCTGAATTCCCATTTCCCTTGCAGCTCTCAATCCTAGAACAAGGGCTTCATACTCTGCCACATTGTTGGTGGTTTTGAATTCCAACTTGTATGACAGGGACATGGTTTCCTGAGAAGGGGACACAAGAAACACCCCAGCACCAATGCCTTCCCTGGAACAGGCTCCATCAAAAAACATTTTCCATATGGGGGTGATGGAGGGAGGAAACTCATGAGGAGTGGTGGGCTACTTTCTGAGTTCAAGAGGAGGCTCGAGAGAATGAGTGAGTTGCAGTAAACTGGAACCTAAATCAGTGTCCAAGTCAAAAATGGGATGGTTGGTAGGATTGGCTTCATCACTGATTATATAGGCCAACTGGGCTTCCCTATATAGCCTCCTATGCTCTCCTCCAAATACTGGGATAGTAGCATATGTGAGGTCCATCTGCAAAGTTCTCCCCAGTCTTTATATCCAAGATCTTGATAACAACATACCGAACTTGGGGGGGACATCAGCCACTACAATAT
>SNQJ01S0071008.1:34418-50366 GCA_010110895.2 Picea sitchensis
TTGATAACCCTGAGACATTGAAATTTCCTGGAGTCAAAGGAATAGAGGTCATGATAGGCTCGGGTGACTTCTAGTCCTAATTCTTCCATGACAGTTTTGGGTATGAGGTTGTGAGAATCCCCCAAATCCATCAGGCAGTTGTGCAGCACCTTGTCATGTATGTTCAAGGAAGTGTAGAAGGGAGGGGATGAGTCATTCCTATCTTATACCATAGGACCCAAAATAACTACAGGCTTTTCATCTTGCAAATTAATGGAGTATGTGGGAAGGCATGAGATCTCATACTGTAAAAGCTCAGAGAAGCGTTTCTTGAACCCTTCATGTTTAATCAACTCGGTTAGGGGCACAGGGATTCTAATTTTCTGAATTTCATGCTCGAAACTAAAAGAAGGTGTAAGCTTTTGGATTTCTCTTATTTCAGGAACATGACTCTGAACTATGGGAGAGGGGGATTGGATCTTCTTACCTCTGAGACTGTCTGCTACTTCATTAGCAAGTCTCTCTGGTTTAGTGGACTTCTCAGGAACATCGGGTGTTACTGTCTTTCTCTTAGACCTCAGATCATACCTTCCTTGGCTGCCACTAGTCTTGTTCTCCTTGCTCAGTTCATTTAGTTGACTAACCATGAGAGACTCCTCATATGCTAACTGAGTGAGATGAGGAAAAGGAGGAGTGTCTCCGAAGAAATGGATTTTAGGATCAAGTTCTCTTGTTCCCCCTTCTTCTTCCTCGGCCATAAAATTGTTTTGGAAAGGGGCCTAAATCTTTTGGTCTTCTCTATCTCTTCCCCTCTCTCTTTGCACAGTTGGGGACATAATATTGTTTGGCCTCCTGAAACCTCCTTTGTTTTCATCATTTTGAGGGCCCTTGTATGCTTGCCTCCCTTCCACCTTTATTCTTTCCATCTCTGCAGACAGAGACTTCACCATCCTGGTCAGCTCATCCACTTGAGGGTGGGACGCCGATGGGCCAGAAGTTGAGGCTTCCAACCTTCCCTTTCTTCTGTCTGCGTCGGCCTTATTCCTCAGTCTGTCAGCTGCTAATACGTTGGATTCCACTTCTATGGCCGCATCCTGCATTTGAGCTAAGGAGGTGGCTCTTCTTTCTCTCAATAACAGACAGAAATCGGGGCCAAACGCGCCAGCATAAGAAATCTTGGTCGAGGCTTCTGAAGGTTTTATTTCGGCAGGAATTTTATTATATATCTTATTGAATCTTTTGGAGAATTCAGAGACATACTCTCCGTCCATCTTCTTCAAATACCCGAACTCTGTCATGTAATACATGAAATCCTTCCTATCGCCCCACTGCCTCAGGAAAGCGTTATCCAGGGCTTCGATCCCAGCAATAGATCCGGGGGCCAGTCCTCTAAACCATTTTCTCACCTCACCATCCAGGATATGGACGAAGACTCTCATCCATACTTCTTCATTTTCAATGTTGAGGTTGTCTGCATAACTGTAGAAAGAAGCCAGGTGCTCTTCCGCAGTCGTGTCCCCTTCTCCAGTGAACTTGGGCATATACTTCAAGTAATCTTCAGTAGGGAGAGGATTCATAGGATGAGGTAGGATTAAGGGAGCATATCTGGCAGCGACTATGGCGTTTATCCTATTTAGTGGGGGATTAGCACCTACCATAGGAATATTAGGTGGAGGAGAACTTGGAGGAGAAGGAGTTCGCAAGGGGGCTACTGGGAATGAGTCTCGAAGTGGAGTGGGAAACAAGAGGGGATTTGAGGAGAAGGCTAATGAGATCAAGTCAGCGAGTGCTCCTCTTTGTGCAGGAGTGGGGAAATCTTCTGCAGTCCTAGTCCTATGCCAAGGTACAGCTTCGGAGGAGAGGGGAGTGACAAGGGTTTCTCCCTCCAATCCCAGACCAGGAGGGGAAAACTCAGCAGGAACACTCCCAAAATTAAGGAAACGGGAAACCTCTGGAGGAGGTCTATTAAGAAACTGAGGAGGAGAAAATGGAGTTCTTATAGAAGGAGATGGCAGATTACCTGTTTTGGCGGTCGAAGCTTCTTCTTCAGGGGCCTTTCCTTTTCTGAGAACCACCTCTGGATCAGTTTTAGGTGTAGCTAGAGGTAGTTGTGGGTGAGACCGCGTGTGTCTGCCTCTGAAAGCCACAATTACCATGGCAGGTTCGTCCCCAGTGGAGTCGTCACAATGGAGTCGCCAGGTGCACAGTAGCAATCTTCAAAGCTCTGATACCTGATGCACCTTCAGAATCAGAGGCTAAATGTCGTTCAATCCCGGGGAAAATTTTCAACTTCGTCTCCGGCAACGGCGCCAGAAATGTTAGCGAAGGAAGTCACCCTTGGATTGCAGCAGGAGTAGAGCCCGACACCCATCAGTTTATGTCACGATTTGTTTAATGGGGTGATCAAATGGAAGTTAACTCAAAACGATGTGGTTCTAACTCCGAAACTAGGCCAGGCATGCATGGGCAAGTGAGGTCTTAGATAACTTCAGACAGTGAGTCGTAGTAAGGGTGAGTAGGGGGAAGACTTGTATAAGAGGAAAGCAGAGGTCTGTTGTTAACATCAGGTTCCTAACAGACTGTAGGAGAATGCATTTAAACGCGAGATCTTCTTACATTCAAACGCAGAAAACCAGGGAATACAATAGTGCCACAATAAACCCTTTATCATAACACAACTACAATAATTCATGTGAATCAGTCAGTCATGTACTCCCTTAGTATGAGACGAAAACTAGATGGATTGAGAAGATTGTCTGTCATTAAACAAGAAATCTTACATGCAAATGCATAACCAGAGAACTAGAGCGTATGTTAAAAATTTACAATCGGGAGCTTCGCTCTACCATCGATACTTACAAAATACAAAAACTGAGCCTATATACTCAGGAAAATTCGCCTAATAGAGGCGTGCCCAGTCACCCAGGGCTCGGTGTCTTTTCAGTCAAATTCGTACTGAAATCCTTCTTCACGCGCCACCTTAACTGCGCATGGCTCCTGTAAGGAGGGTAGCTGAGCCATTAAGTGTCGAGCTAGCGTGTGCAGACTTATCTGTCTCTTTGAAGACTTTGGCATGGCTTCTTTGGAAAAATTGGTACACAGGACCCCTTCGAGAAGACCGCTTGCCAGACCTTCCATAACTTACACTTAATGAATGAAAGGAGGTTTCAACCACCCGTGCATGCCTTCATTTACTCCAAGCGAGACACAGGATTGAGATCGAATCCGATGGTGCCTGGAGGTCGCGATGATCTCCTTTGTAACTGAACTCGGTGCCTTTGGCCCCTCTTGCACAGCTCTCTTTGTCTCCCAAGTGACCACGGGCTATGAACCTGTGCTTACTCTCAAAGGTGCTTTCGGCGTTCGTGGATATGAAGGGGCTGATCCTTGCTTCTTGAAATCGCGATGAGCGAAACGCCGAGACGGCTTAATCTGGTGCCACATGTCCCTCTAGATCTGACGGCTCTGAACTCTCCTGACGATGTCGTGGGCCCAGGCCCTGGACACTCCTGGCACCTCGCGCATTGGGGATATGAAGGAGCTGCTCTTTGTGCGTCGGAGTCGCGATGCGAATAGGCGAGGAGCCTAATCGCGCGCCAGGTGTCTCCTGTGGACGGACGGTCGAGATTGCTACGTGATACTGCGGGCCCTACTTTGAGCGCCTTCGGCGCTATCGGGGTTCGGGGTTTCGAGAGATAGGACAACATGGAACATTCACCCTTCGAACTCTCGATTGCCGAAACGCCGACGCGAGTAGATCTCGTGCCACGCGTCCTCTGGATGGACGGTTGTTATCTTTCCCTGCACACAATATGGGTGCCATCCATTGCATTATATTTGGTGCACCTTTCTATTCGCGATTTCCCGCCAACTGTTGATATGCTCATATGGATGGATACAGACCATTGACACTATAATTGTGCCCGCTCGCTTGATTTTAAGTCTGAAAAGGACTTCTTCTGTTCGCTGCGCTTGGGCGCTCCTCGTGCAACCTGCAGACCTGGATATCCCGATGTCGAAGACAAGTAATGTTGCTAACAGAATTCACGCAGGCATCCATTAACTCCATCAGTCAAACCTCTCCATGCCTCACACACACCTTCAGCAGTGATTCCATGCAATTCAAGTTAAGCATAGTGCACATGTACCTTCCTTGAGTCGAACTGTGCTTTACCTTAATGTTGTTTTTGTCAACGCACTTCCTTGACTGAGCATGGTTGTTGCCATTACTTGTTCCATGTCTGAACCTTGTTTCTTCCATCTCCCATAGTTTATTGTCTTAGGATTTGGACAAAAGAAGCAGGTTGTCATGCCTGTGGATTGAAGAGGTGGGTTTTTCAGGCCCATGAGCAAATCTCTCTAGGTGAGAGAGTTGGATGGGGAAGTGATTTTTCCTGAGGAAGCCAAACTACAACTATAGTGCTCTAAGAATTAATGTATGTCCTGTTGTTGAATCCCTGGAAGGGAAGTGGGGCAGTCGAAGGATTGTTGAGAAGAGAAGGGGTACACTTCTTGGGATGGGATAGGCATGTGGGGAATGAGAGTTTGTAGGCTATTAGTTTGAATAGGAATCCTGGAATGAAGTCCTTCATGTTGACTGTGTAACTTCTTGTTGTCTCGGCCTAGCCTAGGAATCCCTTTACCTGGGTGGAGTTTAGTCCCATCTCGAGGGTGACCCAATGCTGAGAGTGATGAGCAATGTGGTCTAAGGCTGGGAGGATCATGGAAGGTCTGCACACAGTTGGTGGTATTATATAAAAAGATAAGTATCAATCATGTGTTTAATTGCATGTTGTGTATTTGCACATGTCTTTATATTTATGAGTATTTCTTGTGTATGATGTATGTATAGGCTTACTGTTATTTCTTCATGAATCTGTGTATTAGAAAAATGTGATGTTTATTTAGAGTTATATATATGTATACATATGAAATTATTGTAATTTTTTAAGTGGCATGACTAGTCTGGGTAGGTTGGGTATGTTACAATGTATTAAGTTCCGCGAGAGTTAATGTATGTGGTACAACCCAACATGTATAAGGTTGGGTGTGTGACAATATGGCATCAGAGCATGATAAGTTTCAAAAGTTCCATTGGTCCGGCAATGGAAGGTCGTGGATGTTACAATAGATATGGTGGTTCCAAGTGTCGGGATGAATTCCCTTCATGTATTGATAGCTCCAGGCAAAAGGCATTGATGTGTTTTTGCAACATTTTGATTAATTTTTCTTTTTGAGAACTGTCAAGTTAAGAATTTATATATAAGAATTTTCCTAGAATAGTCTCAACATGAATTGTACTTGATTTTGTCATATCAGTGGCTACTCTAGAAATTTGTAGTGATGAGGAAATATTCAAATCATAATTTTCTTGAAATTCTAGGCTAAAGATATGATCAAGAGGTAAATCAGAATTTTGCAAAAGATCTAAATGAACCAAAAATATTTGAATCTCATTTTCTTCGTTAAGAATTTTGAATTGCATAATTTGATCTATTACAAAAATGGATTGAACATTTTCCTCATCACTATTGGTAGTGTCTATCCATTGAGTGATTTCAAGCTCATGAGAGGATTTGGCAAGAGAATATAGAGTTACATTTTTCATCGATTCTCCATGAGAAATAAGCATGTTCTTGGATATACATCCAATAAATGCATTTGTGGTGGCCATCCATGGCATTTCCAAGATCAGGGGATGACCTCCTGAGGGATTTTTAGGATGAAATACCATAAATTCAATAGGATACTCCCATGATTCTAAGGAAAAAATAATGTCATCTAATATACCCTCTGGATTGATATTGGATCTATCTGCTAACTCTAAAATAGTGGGTGTAGGGCGAAGGTTAAGTAACTGTAATTGTTCCATGGTCTACAATGTCATGATATTAATGGAAGCACCCAACTCAATAAGAGTGTTTGGAAAGAGAACATCATTGATGTGTAATGACACAATCGGGTTTCCAGAATCTCAATATTTTTCTACAAATATTTGTTCTAGCATGCGATCTGTTGATCTCCCCACAAATTGAATTTTTGTTGGTTCTATATTCTTTCTTTCGGGTTTCTTTACACATAGTTCCCTAATGGTATTGTAATAAATAGGTATGTCTTTAATGGCTTGTAGTAAAGGGACTTTGATGCAAACATTCCTTAATCCAGAAACTGAGTCAAATTCAGATGGATAATTGGTTTCTCCAAGTTTAAACTCTCTGGATAAGGAGGCAAACTGGATGACTAAGGAGGTTCTAAATGTGGGGAAGTTTGATTTATTTCAACATTATTATTCATTTGTTTGGGAGTTTCCTCCTCTTAATCTTCTTCAATAATTGTAGGAGACTTATTATTGAGCACCCTTCCCAACCTAAGTTCAAATTCTTGTAAGTCCACTAGGGTGACCAGATAGGTAGGAAAGGTTTGTAAATCAACGTTGAAAGATGGTTGAGCTACCTTATTATTGGGATTAGGTATTAGTTGAGAGGACAAATGTGTAGGTCTTGGAGGTTGGGTGGTTGGAAGTTGTGATTTCTAGTGTTGTGTGAGTTGCAATTATTGAGGTGGTGGTGGAATTTTTTGGGGATATGGTTATTTTGGATATTGTTGAGGTGGTGGCATTGAGTATGATGGTTGTGGGGGTGTAGGATAGGTATAGGCAGAAATGTTCCCATAGTTGGGTCCCTGTCATCCTTGTTTCCAAGGATATTTGTGAACCTGTTGTTTGGGCCATCCTTTCCAAGGCATAGTAGGATCCAAGCATTATGGTGCATACTGCTGACTAGAAAAATATGAAGTAAATTGAGATGTGGAGTTTGAAATCATACTTGGTGCACTTGTTTGCCAAGGTATTTTTGGTGCAAGTGTAAATAATTATTCAGTTGCTTGATTCTCCCCTTGGTACACTTCTTTGAGTCTTGGTAGAGTCGGCACTATTCTATTGGGTGATTTTCTGCACAAATGGCACATATCTTAATATTCTCAAGAGGAAATTCTCGTAGTGTTTGCTTCTCTTTGCATTTAGGACAAAAAATAGAAAGAATTTTTTTTTCATATTCTTGTTTCTTTTTAAATTGCAAAGTATCTAATTGCAAATTGAGAGCACCAAGAAGATCAGTTTTAAAATTTTCAAGCAAATTTCCTAATTCAACGATGGTGACACCACTAGTAGAAAATTTGGTGACTTTGGAAAGAGTGTCCCTTGGTTTTTTTTCAGATCTTTCCTGGCTCTAAGAATACCTTCTACACAAACACAAATTTCTTCGAATCTTAGTCAAGAAACATCACCAGATCCCATTAAGTTGAGAAAATGTATTGATTCATCTAATAGACCTCTCAAGAAAATGGTTCTGATTGTTTCTAGCTCTAACTTGTGTTGTTTAGATCTTTGATGGTTATACAAAAAATTCTCAAGATAGTCCTCGAGGATTTCTTCCTCTTTCTGTGTCATTTTAAATATTTCTTCTCTTAATTCCCTATCCTTACAGTAGTCTTGATATTTCTTAAGAAAAATGTTACGCATATGTTCCCATGTTCTAATGGTATCCCCACAAAAACCCATAAACTAGTAGAGAGATGCATCTTTAAGGGTGACTAAGAATAACCTTAACTTTTGTGCATCATAGGTATAATCATATCTATGATAGAGAATATCAAATTTGAAAATAAAAGAGTCAATATCTTCGCTTACCGTCCCATGGAAGTGAGGTAAAACTAAGGGATTGATATTATTCATTTTCACATTTGTCTCGGGATATACTATTGGGAATCCAAAAGTTACCTCTTCAGTTCTATGCACTTCACCTCCATCATTGGTATGTATCTCCCCTTCTCCTTCAACCATGTGTATGTTCCTAAATGCATTGTATTCTGAAGGTATGTGTGGAGATATCGGTTTGAAGATTGGGTTGAACTCTTCTTTCTCGGGTTGATGATATGAACATCCTACTACCTATGCTTCTACTATAGGATTTGCTAGTGGAACAACGGGCTTCTTGGATGCACTTGTTGTCAGTTTTTGTTTCGTGAAACTTCCTTTTGGAATCGTACCTGTTTGTCCTCCTCTTGTATACTTTCCCACCAACAAGTTAGTATTTGAAGGAGTCTTTTTTATCTGGTGAAATTAATCTACATGTTCCCCTAAATCTACCTCTAGTGTCCCTAGCTCTATTCGTACAACACTAACATAGATTTATAACTAGTGAGATAGTGTACTCACCAAAGTGAATGTGTTTGGCTAGAACCTTCTTTAGAAATTTTGAAGAAAAGGTTCATTTGTGTCTTACCATTCATCATCTTGCCAAATCTACTATGTCAATTCTTACAAAAATAAATCACACACAGTAAAAATTCTACAATTAAAGCAGCAAGAAAAACAATCTATAGAAGTGTTAATCCCTTTTAGCGTCTCCCCGGTAACGACACCAAAAATGTTGGCCAAATTAATTAAATCAATTTGTTGAACATACAATCATCAATCCGGGGGTGTAATCTTTGAGATAATAACACCGTATGTGTAGGGACTAGGAAAACTATCTATTCTATGGAAAAGGACATGAGACTATACTCTGAGAAAAATGTAATAAAACTAGCTACTTGGGCAGCAAAACGAGAAGTACCCTATTGGCATAGGCTACAATATTTCACTCAAGAAATTATTAATCATTCATGTAATCAATTCTAAGATTAATCGTGTTCCCACCTTTAAACAACTTTATTTTTGCAATGATAGAAAGAAAACAAGCACGTCAAATATTTCCCTACTTCAGACAATGACAATGGAAAAAAGAAGATATTCTTTGTTGGATAACAATGTCAAGTTTAAGGGTTCAGGTCATGCTTCATTCACTGTGCAATACACAACACTCACATGAAAAAATTAACTCAATAATATTTTTCAATCCTAGCGAGAGTTACTTCTATTAAATCGACATGTTCATTAACCTAAAAAGACTAAAAGAAATAGGTTTTCACCAGACAATGATGCAGATTTCTAATGGGAACTAGTCATGTCTTATTCACTGTAAGATACACAACACTCACATGAAAAAATTAACTCAATATTATCGTTCAATTCTAGTGAGAGTTCATTAACCTGAAAAGAATAAAAGATGATCGATCCACATACACTTTGCAAACAAAGATTGAACACTTCGAAACATTTGAAACTATAGATTTACATTGTAAATGAGTATTGAAAGCATGCAACACTATTTTAACTCGTTATTTGGAAATTAATACGTTGACCATATATATAAAATGAGGTAGAAATAATCAGATTGCACAATCAAATTATAAATCAAATTGGATTGAAACAAAAAAAGGTAACTACCATTGTTCAAATTATAACCAGGGTCAATGCCAAAGTAACCAGAGCTTAAAGATCACAAAGGTATATTCTCTCACAAACCAAATTATGTCAACACTACACACAATACCGTTTCAAGTCTTGACCTAGGGTTCACACAACTATTGTGAAGTGAAAAAGAATGAAGTCACACAAAATTATGCTAATTATAATTTCAAACAATACTTAACTATTGAAACAATGAAATAAAATTGTTACTCTACTGCAAGAAGATACAGAGCAATGAGAACCAACTGGTGGGCCCTTCCCAATTTATCTCACGTTGCTTGAAATAACTACATAGCTAACAACAAAATCATAACACCAAATGGATCTAGAAAATTAGCTCATAGCTTTGTATTAATGACGAGTAAAATGTATATCAACAGTTACAAAACACCAAGTTTTTTATCAAAGGATGTCTCCATTTCCATTTACATCACTATGCCATTACATTTTATACACAAAATCAACTCGAAGAATGAGCAATGTGATTCGATCAAATCCCCTACTCCACGCATCGTTGACTTACTTATAATAGCAAAATAAAAGAGATATATGAAATTAGCTTGTTTTGGGTAATAGAAGGACAATTTTACACAACAAATTGTTGGTGTGATATCCTCATGACATGGAAATGCAAGAGGATATCACCAGTTGGATATCTTGATCCAAATTGGGCCTGGTTGTGGTAATCGTTGGCAACGTTGGTCATGTTCCTTCAACTGGCGATCAATGTACTCCTCGACTTCTAGAATTGGATGACATGGACACCATTCCATGTTGACCTAGCTGCGAGCAAAACACTGGTTGCAAATATGTCAAACAATGAAGTTGTTGTAGGATCCCTATATGTGTTGCAGGATCTAGACTTGGAGGAAAATGTCATTATAAATGAGTTTATTAATAATCTTCCTAAGATTATGAAAACAATGGAAATAGTCATAAATTAATGACAAATTTACCTTATTTGTTCATAGTAACATGTTCATCAAAATCCTTCGTTGTTATGCTGATGTGAGAGATAACTAGGCAAAAGGAGGTTCAATAGGTTAAAAAAGGGGTTTTACTAGTAGTAGAATATTATTAATTTAGGGGCCCAACACTCTTCATACTGTGCACCAAATTTCCAAAGGACCTACTATCGTTAATCCTTGAAGATCTATAGGTACTCTCTTCGAGGAGAAAACAATGAACCCAATCATTATGTATAAGAATCTTGAACCCGATCCAAATAAAAAATCAAGCCTCTGGCACTAAATAAGAATGGATGAATCTTTAAACTACCATGCCCATTTCTCATGTTATTTCATTAAAATTCAAAGTCAAAGCAATGTTCCATGAAATTTGTAAATTTCAACACTTGCAAAAAAAGGGTGCAAATTCAAATGTTAGAAAGGATTAACATCCTCTCAGACTTTTCATATTCTCTCTATGACAAAGATTCAATTTATCTTTACATGGCTTGAGGTAACAACTAATGGTTGGAGGTCGAGGTACTTTCAAGATGTTTTAGCAAGCATTGTCCCAAACAAGATATAGTTGCTAAGAATAACTTTATATGCTTTATTTCAATCAATTGCTTAGGTAACCCATTTTTCACATAAGGACTAGGCATGAGTGTAATTCTTTATAATTCCCATGCCCCCCTACTCCCCAAGAAAGCTACACAAGTTCTAAATTTCCATGTGAAATCTTTTGCCACCATAAGCTTTTTCCCATAAAAAATGATAGCATACTTTCTCTAGTCCCCGATAATACCTAGTTAAAGGAAACCAATGGCAGATATACTACACATGAGTAGTATCCAAGAACTTAATGAAAATTTGGAATTATATTTCCAAATTCATTGGCTTAGTGATCCATTTTTCAATATTTGTTTCCACTCATTGAATGGAAACATCCCAAACTTGTTATATGTACTTATAATTTTCTTGTTAATTGAAAGAGGTTTTTGATAAGATACTTGATTGTTTCTTTTATTAAAATTACATGTGAGTGGTGTCCCCATCCTGAACTCCTAGCCTCGAAGTGAGTAGCCACACTCAACACATTAAAAATTTAACCCCAAAGAGAGAATTTCACCATATCATATAGAAATATCTTCCCAGAGAGGCCCAAAACAATGCAAATGCATACATAGGTGCAATAATAAAAGGCAATGAAATATACAATAAAGGAATGCAAGAATTTAATGGAAAAAACTATGCATGTTCCTAACTAAGCATATTCACTCATGGATTACACAACACATAAATTTCCATAACATAAAATGTCATTTAAGTATAGAGATACAAACTAATATAGAATATTTGTCTTTTATTAGCAGATAGTCCAAGAAACTAGCTCCATACAAGAAATTTTACACCCAATCATAGGCATGATGACATCCCCAACCTGGGCTATAAGGCCACCAAGGTGAAGGAAACATGCTACAATATTGTTCCTCTCTTAAATCAATCCATTTACTCTCTTGTCTCAACTAATGTGCCCATTATAGAGAATTGTAGGCATCTCCTCCAACCATAAAACAACCATAGCACTCTCTTCCACTACCCTACACAACACAAGGAATATATTCCCTTTCTCAGTTCAAGGGTCTCTCGAGAATATTCTTCTCTTCCAATTCTCTTCAGTGTAGGTAGAAAGAGTTCAATCCATGGAATGCTTCTAGGAATAACCTGGAAGAGTGTACTTATATTTCAAGCATCTAGTGAGAAACAATAATAGTGGTGGAAATCTTCCTAACCTTCCCAACCTTTATGCTCACCTATAACCATCTATCTCTCATATGATCTATACAATCCCTTCTTCTATAGTGTTGATTTTTATCACCTTCATATTTTGATAATGGTTCAAAAAAAAAGAATGGAGAATGTAGTATGAAAAGTGGAGAACAAWTATGTGAGAAGCTAAATGAATGAAAACAAGAGATTTTTTTKGAATGATGGTTGATTTCCCTTCTAAGAGGAGACTAAAGTATTCTTACATTTCATCCATAATGATTGTACTCATACCATGCATCGATCTGAGGTAGACTTCCTCACCAGTCTATACCTACCTTTATTGTTGGATCTCTAATTCAAAGGAGGTGGATGGATTCATTTAAGGCACGTGATGGAAAAATATGAGTCCTTAGGTTGACACTTGGTAATAAAGGATTACTTTCCCATAAACCCTCTTTCCTCTTCCCCACTGGTGGAATCATAGCTCCTTGTATCATTATATATTATGTTCCAACATTAATATTTTCATAGCTTGATACACTATGGTAACCCTACCATACGGTCCATAGAGAGTATATTTATTGCATCTATATGATTAGCCACACTAGTGGGGCTTTAGGCTTGAGCTTTGCACTAGGAATCCATACTGGCACATTTACATCATTTACAAACATGGTCATTTATTTAAGCTCACATGGCTTGACTCTTGCCATTATAACCATGGATTTATAATTTATACATAATACAATCCAATACATTCTAGGGGTAAAAACTAGGGTATTACAATATGGTTGATAGAAGTAATATGTAGCTCATTTTTTGTTTATCTAATATAAATAAATTTCAATACATATTTATATTATAAAGTATAAGAAATCAAATTATGCATAATAGGCTTTGATTATTAAAATACGATGATAATTAAAGATAAATTAAGTCTATTTAGTCTCCCCTTCCCTTCAATCAGTGATACATGAAACCTTAATTTACATTTTAATGAGTATAAAATGTAAACCAATTGATTTAATTGTGATGAATTATTAGATAGTTCAAAGAAAAACAACAAAATTTGTGTTGAGTTTGTGGCTTGGATATTATCCATTGAAAGTATATCATCAAAAAAGAAATATCAATTGAAATGTTCAAACAAGCTCTGATGCATACTCATTATCATATAATTGTTCCTTAATAAATTAAAATTTATAATTTATTGGCACGTAAATAGCTCTAGGATGAAACCAACCATAACCAAGTCCAAGCAATCGAAGAGAAATATCAAGGAAAACAATATGGGCGACATGAGAAAATGAGAATAGGAAAGGAAATAATGGAAGAGGTTAAAGATGTAGTTGACCGTGATTAAAAAGATGATGATGACCTTATATAATGATGTTGTTTTTTTCTTTAAGTAAAGGTTTTATGGGAGGTACAATTGTGTAATATTTTTATGTGCTAAAGAAACCTCTTCCTATGTGTTATATTTTTGGGAAGGATTTATTCTTTGAAGATAATTTTCTCTCGGGTAAGCTATCGATATCATCCTTTCACATCGACAAGGTTGTCTTTCTTCTAGATTTGAATATAGGTCTCACTTGGGTTAAAAAAGGAGATGAATACTTCTCAACCCATGCGTGGATATGTAGATTTAATGGTTTATAGA
Organism: Picea sitchensis; assembly: GCA_010110895.2. NCBI lineage: Eukaryota > Viridiplantae > Streptophyta > Pinopsida > Pinales > Pinaceae > Picea > Picea sitchensis. The sequence continues at coordinate 48,127 of SNQJ01S0071008.1, forward strand.
CAAATATGCAAGACCTCCACACTTGGATTTATGATGCTTGGGTTTTTTTCTCGCATGTATTGATTCATCCATGTGCCAGGTTTTTTTTCATTTTAAAATTTCTTGCAAATATAGATGCTTTTGTTGTCTATGAAGCATGCCCTTAGCTCATGGGAGAAGTAGGTCTCTTCTTGAGGCACCAGGCTCTTGGAGTTAATTTTCATTGTAAATTACTTTCATCAATTTCAATCTAGATAAAACTACCCATAATCCCTTTGAAATTTTAGAACAAAATTTCTCTCATGGCTATAAGTAATCCTCTATGTAATTTTATTACCTTGGGCCTTAGAATAGAGCTAGGTAACCCTCTTCCACTAATGTACATTGCATCATGTTTATTTGAGCAAGGAAACTCTCCTTGGAGAAATTATGTTTGAGGATGAGGACCATAGTTGGTTGCAAGTATTGAACTAAATGAGCATATAACTTTTTGTCATAAAAACTACTTTGAGAAAGGTCACCTAGGAGCTTCTCCCTAGAAGGAAAATGTTTCCCAAGCTAAGAAGAGAAGAACATATAAACCCACTTGGTGGAAAGATATAGTGACTAGACACCTTTTGTTTAGAAGCAACCAAGCAACAAGATACCCCAATTCCAATTGATAATCCACATACTCAAGGCCCGTTGATATCATGGATGACCCTTTTCTACCCATGAAGGGGTTTGAGATAATTATGAGCCATATATGGAAAATTTGTTTCCCTTGTAGATGAATCCTTTAGGCATTCCTTTTGGAGGGTATTGAAGTGAAAGAAAATAAATAAACCATTCCAAAAAAGAAAAGGTAGAATCCCTTTGGAAAAATGGTTTGTGGAATGGTGGTCACAATTTCCTAGTATTTCATTAGTTTCAAATAACCTATTCCATAAATGGGTGAGAACGGTTGTACATAAATTATGAAGAAGAAATAAAATAAGGGCAATAAGGAATTGTATGGCCCTATGGTTAAGGAATCAGAAGAAATTTTATCAATCCCCGACCCCATTAAATAGACAAAGTATAACCTAAATGTAACATTTCTTATGTTTGTGATCTTTTTTCTCTCTAAATATTATATATGATTTAATCAATAAATATCATTTAATATTCTTGTAGCTTAGTATGGGATCAATAGTTCACTATTGGACCCTATTTTTGTAATGCCCAACTATGTGTTTTGCAAATTTTCATAGACATCTATAATAGAATTTTTATTTATAAAAAATTGATAAGGAAACATGGACATAAGCTCATGATTTAATAACAAAGTAGTGAAATCATCATATGTGTTTATCAAGGTTTATCTTCACCAACTCTATTTGTAGTTGTTGTTAACAAGGTCAATTATCATTCGAATCTTGTGTCTAAGTTGTAATCAATTTTCAAGTAGTTATCAATTACATTTTGTGCTTAACCTCTCTATTATGTACTCCATTGTCTCTACCTAGCAATGCCTTTGAACAATATTAATATGGTGTACTTTTACCTAGCATTGTTTCAATCTATGTTCTTGTAATGCCCAGTACTTTACATGGACTAGTATATGTGTACATAGACATGTGTCTACTTCGATAATCTATTATTTTTATACTTTTATGATATATTATCTATGATGTTTTGGATACCTATTTATGACAGTTTTTATGCTGATGATTAATGAATTTTGTTCATTATGTGAAAATAAATGCAATTCACTTTGATAATATTGACATGTAATTCACGTCTCATAAATGAATCATATGTATCAATCAATCATAAATAACAATGAAGTATTGATCGAATGTATTCCTGAATAAAATATGCAATGAAAGAATGTGTTGATAAGTGCTATTGAATTTATGTTATGATTAATGTGATATTGATGATTAATGATGAATGAATATTGAGGGGAAACAGGTGCAAAGGAAATCATCCTTGATTCCAAAGGAAATCAAAAAATAATCTTTCAATGGGGTTTAGGCGATGAAACAATAAACTAAGTTGAGGCATTGGCTTTATTCCAAGGAATTAGAATTATTGATACACAAAGGGTCAAGAGGCTCTTAGTAATATAAGACTCAACCATTATTATTAGATACATGCATTATACCTAATCACCGAAGGATTGAAATTTAGACAGGATTATTCACATAATACAAAAGGAAGCTAGGAAAGTTAAGTTAGTGTATTTTTTTCATGTGTTGAGAGCTCAAAATAGTTAAGCAAACCACTTTGCTAATGAA
>SNQJ01S0071009.1:3413-15232 GCA_010110895.2 Picea sitchensis
TATATATATGGATAAATCAAATATTTTTTCACTCTAAAAGAAGTTTACAACTCGAAAACTTTGAAAGATCTAAATTGGTGTATATGGTACATGTAACTACTAATCAATCTATATTATACAATAATAAAGTGAACAAAAATTACCATATATTATAATATATTGAACATTTGTCTATTTGAATATTATTTGAATATCATGGCCACATGTCATAATGGTATGACATGTTGATTATTTATATTTTTAAATTTGTAAATTTAAATACCTTATATTTAAATCAAATAAATTTAATAACAATATTAAAAATAATAAAATTAAACAAACTTTTTTAAAATAATAAAAATTAATATTTATGTAAAATAAAAATTAAATATGCATGTCTCTCTTCCTTAAAAAAAAAATTATTAAATAGCATTCATAAATTAACATCTATGTAAATCAAATAAATTTAATAACAAAATTTAAAAAAAAAATTAAACAACCTTTTTTTAAAATAATAGAAATTAACATCTATGTAAAATAAAAATTAAATATGCATGTCTCTCTTTCTTAAAAAAAATAATAATTTATTAAATAGCATTCATCCACGATATGTAAGTTTATTAAGAAAAAAACATAATGTAATTTTATTTTATTTTTATTAAAGAAGGCTTAATACAAAAGTGTCATAGATGGAAGCATAGTGTAACTCAAATTGTGGATGTTGAGGTAGTGGAGGATAAATGAGGAAGGATTAGTTGGAGCTGGTACAACCGATCCAACCATCTCTATATTGTATAAATATTCATGAAGATTGATCTAGATTATTTTCAGCACGAAATGAGAGCGGAGATATAATAAAGAAATGTACAGAGATGTATCAAATATCCAACAATATAACATAAATATGTCAGATATATAAACACAGAGATATAGTAATAAATGATTTCTATTAATGAAAGAAATGTGCAGAGACCGTAAAAATACAGAATGAAAAAAGACTCGTTAGAATGGTGGCATCTTATCTCTAAGAAGAGATGTGACGGCTACTCACATTCGCAAGAAGATCATTGTTACAATGAGGCTCCAAAGGCCTTTTCAACATAAGTAAAATCCAAAACCTTAACCCTGGAAGATGAAAAGACAAAAGGTTTGTGGGCCCCGATGGGGGTAGTTGATACGTCAACTTCCCCGGGGCATAACTTTTGCATACGACCTTCGTTTGGGGCGCTTGATACATCGTTGGAAAGGTATAACCGAGAAGAAAGACATTATATTGGCCCATGTCAATGCCTTTGGTGGTCACCTGGACCCCAAATCCCCAAAAAACATCATTTAGGGCCTCAAAACGACCCTGCAAGTTTGGAACCCGAAAAACTGCCAAGACAGAAAATTGTTTTTCAAGCCCGTGAAGTAGGTGGGTGGCCACCTATATCCACCTAAATCAATCCTCCCTCCTTAGGAAGCAATGGTCTCCATTGCGTTGAGTTCCCAGGGAAGAGCGGGAAGCATTTGTTGAATATGAATCTTGGTGAATTGCTTTCCTTGTTGGAGAAGTTGTGTTACTTAGCTTGTTGAAGGCTATCACTAACCTGTGGCTGGAAGGGTTGGACCTTTTTAACCAGTCTGGATACATGAGATGACTATATGCAGAAGCAATATTTGTGCTTTTTTGCAACCTTGTCAACCTTCTTATGTTGGATAGAAGGTGCTTGGACTGAGGCTGTAGTGGTTGTAGTATCCTTTTGTTCACCTTTTGAACAGATTGTGAAGAAGTTGAATTGTGTAGTATGAGATACTACCTTGCGGTACTGTTTAGGTGGGACAGTAGTCGGAACCACCTCTGGTATCCTGTAGAGAAGACCCCCCAGAGTAACAATGACACTACAGGGTCAAGACTCATAGATAGCATGACGCTTCCACATATATGGTTGGCCCAAGAGAACATCACAAACATCCAGCGGTGCAACATAACATAATACATCATCCTTGAAGGGTTGGATGTCGTATGAAAATCGACATTGTTGGCTGACATGGAGATCTCGTCCCTGGCGAAGACACTCGATGTTGTATGGTTATGGGTGTGGTGTTGTCGACAATCCCAACTATTTGATGACCTCTACTGAGATGAGGTTCTTATGGCTTCCGCTATCAACAATAAAATGTAGTGGGGTCCCCTTCACCCACATTTGTGAATGAAAAATCCGCTCCCCCTCTTCAGGATCTCTTGGTTCTTCTGGTTGAATTGTTGCAGTTGTGACAATAGCAGTGGGGTTTGCGTCGATGATTTATATTTTGTCTGTATTTTCTGAATCATATTGTGAATTAGGGTTTGGCTCCTTATCTTTGATTTCGACCACCAATGATTGTTTTGAGAGACATTCATCGGTGTTGTGCCAGGGGATTTTGTGGAAATCAAACAATTTTTCGATGTCCTTCTTCGTCTTCCCGTGACCCTTCTTTTCCTCCGGCTTGGACTGGTTTTCGAGAGATTGTTTCTTAGGGCCATCTTTATCGTACTTTGGTTTTTGCGGATTTGCAGACCCGAACTCCTGTTTGTTCCGGTGCTTAAATTTCTTCTCAATTTTAACAACATATCGATAAGCAACATCAATTGATGAGATGTTCAGAAAACCCATTTCCATTTGGATGTATCTGTGTAGAGCCCCACGGTATTTCAGAACCAAAAGTCGTTTGGAGTCTTTGATACCCATCTTGGTGCGCAAGGTATGGAAGGTATTGGTGAACTCTGGAACTGCTTGGCCCCTCTCTTGCCGCAATGTGGTCCATCTCATATATTGGTCCTCATAGTTGCCAATAGGGTAATATTGTGGATGTCAAGGTAGTAATGCTAGTAAACAGATTATGTTAGTAAACTTGAAGGCCCACTGGTATCCCAACTCTCAATTTGGGTCCTCTCAAACTCCATGGGCATCCCAACTCTCAATTTGTCTTGTTATGCATATTATTACAACTTAACCAATGCATTCAAATTATATCCAAAAAAATATAATAATAAGTAATAGGAATTTAGTAATTAATATCTTCAAGTATAATAGCAATTGGTAATTTAGATCTTCAGGCATAATAAAATTTCGGTAATTTAGATTTTCACTATACAACTTGAGTGGCTGTAATGGTTAAGAACACATGTTTCCTTCAAAAAAATTACAAGTTTAAATCTAGAAGGAGACAAAAACCTTATACTTCCATATTTTTTAGTAATCAAATAACTATATAATTATCATATAATAAATTTTAAAATCCTTAAACATGTATATTAAACTTCAATTAAAAATTAATATAATAATAATAATAATAATCTATTTTTAAGGTCACGGCCAAGGCACGCCAAATTGGTGTATGAGACCCCCTTGTTTGTGGGACAAGGGACCCCCTCTGCCCAACAATTTGACTGGTAAATTCTACGGAGGTATACATACCCTACCCCTCTCTAGATTTGAACTTGTGACCTCTTAAGAGGAAACACATGTTCTTAACCATTAGGCCCACTCAGGCTGTATAAAATCAATACATTGCTCGTGCAAACATATTGATTTGGATAAAGAATGTTCAAACATATTTATTATATGAGCTATAAACATATTTATTATAGTATTTTTATATAAAATGTTTTTTTAATATCATTATAATTAATAATATACTTTAATTTAAAATGTTTTGTTAATGTAGGTATTTATATTTTTTAATATAAAAATATAATTATTAATGTATTTTAATTTAAAATATTTTGTTAATGTAATTATTTATATTTTTTAATATAAAAAACAAATTGTTATTTTAAGTTATTTTTAAAAAATTCATAAAATTTAAACCAAAATAATAATTGACACAACTATGACAACCTATCATAAAAATAAATCATCACAGCTAACAAAATAATGAAATCGCAGCTTTTAAAAATTGATGAATATCTAAAACTTATTCATGATCCCAATGTTGTATTTAACTGTGAAACTTAACCAAACCACACAAGACCTTTCAATATGCTTTGCAAATCCCTCTTATGAGTCATGTGTGTGAGCAGATTACAACTTTACCAACTAGTCATCATCCATAAATTAATATGGTCATACAATTAATAAAAAAATTAATCATAAATTAATATGATTATATAATTAATAAAACATAATTGATTTTAATAAAAAGTATTATTGTTGCAGAAAATAAAGTCCTATGGCTATGGGTTAGGGTCATAATAGAGTGATACCCTAAAAGACCACTCTCAGACTCAAATCAAGGAGACAATTAAGAATAAATACTTTGCATTAACTAATTTTCAAGGGAAAGAGAAAAGAACAAACTTGGAGTCCGATGTTTGATGTTGATTCCACGAGAAGACTTCGCTCCATCACTCTTCCACAACAATCCTTTGAAATATCTTGCATGCAAAGAGACGAGCAATTACAAATATGTAGTTATATGATAACTAGTTAAAACATGATCATTGCAACTTTCATAATAGATTCAAATTATAAGATATAAAATACATTTGAAACATGAATCAACACATGAAATTGGATGATAACGAGAGATATTTTACTATGAAAAACATAAAAATTGGTTGCGGCATGGTCCTGAAACTGGGCTCCAAGTTCCTCTACCCAAGGTTAGAAATGATCAACAATACCTCCAATACTTTGTGCTCAAACAGGTTCAAGGAAGGAAAATGATTTCTTCCTAACAAGATAAGGAGAACACAACTTCTAGAAACAAGGGTTTCCAGATGAGAAGGACAATCTCAGATGCAAGGGAAAAAGGGGACTTGCATGACTATAATGAAAATGACAAAATAAGAATGCATTTCATTGTTCTTATTTTCCTCCACCCCAAGGATCTAATTCGTATTCCTTTTTGATAGTTGGAGTAGTTATGGATGGGATAAAAGAGGTCAGGAACCTGAGGAACCTGTCAAATCCGCTCTAAATGCCACGATTTGTTATTTGTTTTAGCCAAATTAACATGTACATGGGTTTATAACTCGAAAGGGACATACATAGGCAAGATGCTTGAAGGAAAGTTGCATTCATCAAGCAAGAAGAGGTTTTTAAAAGTATTTTTAGGGAGGAAAAGGGGGATTTTGGTCCTGCAAGTAGGGAAAGGGATTTAACGGAGGCCAATGAGTCATCATAAGCATATGTGGTGTCAAATGACGCTACAATAGATGACCCCTAATGTGTGAGGTCATAAGAGCAAGTCATGACAGAGATACATTACAAAATATTCATGAGATCATGGAGGGGCCTGGGTAGGAGTAGTTGAAGACCAATTCCAGAACAATACCTACAACATAAACAAGTAAGATACTCTCTTCCCAATTTGAGCATGCCCATGCTTAGGAGTGACATAAGAATGGCCACCAAATCAAGTAAATTGTGGATCCATGAGTAAAGAAAGCATAATTGATGTCCATGGCCATGAAAAAATGTACACAGTGGATCCATGTGATATATAAAAGTAGAAATCATGGCCACGAGAAAAATACACAGTGGATCCATGCAAATGTAGATCATAGCCGCGAATGGATACATAGTGGAGCCATGTTTCATAATCAAATAGAAGATATATGGAGTCAATGGAGTGAACAAACTGATCCTCTGCAAGTACCAATGTCAAAGAGGGTGGTACAATCAATACAAGTCGAGTAGGTGAACAAAAGAGGTGATGCTCGTACTTAACCCGAGGTCTTCAAAATTGTTGGACAATATTGTCATTGATGTCAAAAGGGGGATGAACCTGATTGATCGAAGAGAGGCTCATAAAATATTACAACACAAAATGCATGCATAATGTAGAGCAGTTGTTACACATCAAAATTACTCACTTCAATGATGACCCATTGGCATCATCACAAGTGTCGCAAGTGTTGCAAACATCATACTTTCATCTTGCCTATGTCGTGTCTCTAAGGACATCACAGGGACACTTAAGACACCCTCAAAGACTGGTTTTGGGAGGAGAAATCATCTGATGAGGAGTAAAAAGTATTTTCCATGAAGAAAACCACTCAAAAATATTTTTTGGAGGGCAGCGCTCCGCTACCCACTGTCAAGGAGTGCCAGCACTCCCTGGCTTTCTTTGGGGGAGCGTTCCAACGCTCTGTGCACCCTTTTGAGGGAGCACTAGCCTTTTTCAACAAATTTTGGGAGCGTTATGTTGTTGAGAAAATCAGGGGAAGATCCCCCTTATCTTGGAAATCAGTTGGGTTTGAATCTGAGGTCAAGGCTACATCTTAGGGAGGATCCACAACTAATGGAGAAAGATCCTCAACCTATCCCAAGAATATATAAGGTGGTTGGGTCTCTCCAATATTATATAAGGAGGCCTTCTCATGGTAAAATCATATGGATATTGAGAGATACCAAACTTATGATCTCATGAGTGGTATTGATATGGAGACATTGTGAAGTATCAGACTTATGATATCATAAGGGAGATATCATTGAAGCATCATCATTCTGTGTGTGGATTATTTGAGCAAGGGTCTAGACAAAGAGAGCTTGGTGACGCTGTTGCACCTACATCTATGGCTATAAGCATCTCACTTTGTTTTCATTAATATAAATCTATGCTTGGCATGTTTCCTTTAAAGTTTGTGCACGTTTCATGAAATTGTTTCTTTCATAGATACATTATGAAGCTAATCATGGTAGAGTAGGAAGTATCGTTGTTGTTTCTCATTGTATTTCAGGACCTTCTGAAGAACTTGGAGATCAAGACCAGCCTGGATTGAGCAAGGACAAACATAGGTAAAAAGGTATTTACTCTTCTTCCTTCTTCTTCTTTGGATACTTTAGCTTCATGAAAAGGAAAATCAATGTCCACAATAGCACTTTTCTATCTTGGTCATAGGGGTCTAGTATCCAAGAGAGAATCCACTTGTCCACAGGGGGATTTCTCTATAATAGCAGTGGAACTCCAAAGTTAGGTCAATCGACCATTGGGATGTCGGGAACTTGTGAAAAAAATTGCAGAACGTAGAGTAGTGGAACTCCACAGTCGAGTAAATCAACCATCGGGATGTTGGGAACTTGTGAAAAACATGCAGAATGTAGAGAAGTGGAATTCCAGAATTGGGCTAATCAATCATCGATATGTCAGGAACTTTTGAAAAGTTCTTAAGTTTAAACATTGCCTCCAACTCCAACTTATACTTAAAATGCCTATGAATTTGACTTAGACAGACTTCGACTAATAGCGCCTCATACTCCAACTCTGACTTGGCTAACTCCAAATTTCATTTCTTTCGACTTCATCTTAGATAAACTTTGACTTACAGTGCCTCCGACTTTAGCCCCGATAAAATTTGACTTTCATTTCCTTCAACTTACAGTGCCTCTGACTCCAGCCTTGATAAAATTTAACTTGCATTTCCTTCGACTTCGAATTGGATAAAATTTGACTTACAGTACCTCTGACTTCATCCCCAATAAAATTTGACTTTCATTTCCTTTGACTTCAACTTGGATAAACTTCAAACTTACAGTGCCTTCGACTCCAGCCCCGATAAACTTCGACTTGCATTTTTACCGACTCATTTTTTTCATTTCAACTTCCAGGTGGTTGACTCTATATTACTTTTCAACGCAACTTCGTGGCCTCAGTAGTCGATAATTTCCCGACGTATAAACAACTAGAGTGCACGTGTTTTCACCATATTTGTCTAAACCATAAGTCACAACAGTCTGGTCATATGGAAATCGTCCATTTCAGGTACAGGAAAGTGCACCATGAAATTGAGTTCAAAATCTAATCTATTAAAGGACTGAGATCACAATAAACATGAGATTAAAATAAGAAGAGTCGAAACATGTCTAATCAAATGATAAAGGATAAAAGACTTAATCAATATAACTATGAAGTCAAGGAAAATGAAGTTAAAAATGTAATTAAAGAGCATTTTCGTAAAGAGATAAACAAATGAGAAAATGTGTTCCTAATTAAAAATGACAACATTATTGTTATTGTGTTAATAAAATGAAAGGTGCAATGGTTCATTATTAAAAGACACAATGGTTCACATTCATACCTTTTGGAATAAGGTATGGTAGAAGAAATATTTCACTATGGTCTACATCAAAAGATCAGAAGAAAGTGCAGAGTCCACGGAAGAAAGAAGAAGATACTTATCAAGTGAGGGTGGTAGGGAGGAGAAAGGAAGGATTAGTATCATTTGCTAATTAAAGTGTAAAACAAGGATTTGGTGCTTCCTAGGGTTGGTTCCCTAAAACATGGAATTGGTGCTTCCTAGGGTTGGTGCCCTAAGACAAGGGAGTTGGTGTTGCCTAAGGTTGGTGCATGTTGACCAAAATTTGGTCATCTATATTTTCCCTCTCTTGGATTAACAAAACAAAAATGATATTGGAAGATGAATATTTTTGAACTATTATATGTTCATTGCATAGCCCGCATTATTAGATTCACCTTGCATTTCGCAGAATCAAAATCCGAGTCTCCATGGCCAAGATACACATACTTATGTCCAGAATTCCATTGGAGGTATTACAAGAAGAAATATGAAAAATGTTCTAAATGACATGTTCTCTCCTCCTCTTTCCCTTCACCTCTACTCATTCTCTCATTTTATGCTTAGTCATTTTTCCCATTGTCTCATTACTTTCATATTCCTCTTACCATTTTCCACACTTAAACATTTTTTCTTATTCCTTTCCACATTCACATTCATTTCCCTTTTCCTTTATTTTCCCATTTCTTTTTATTTTCCTTTCCATTTTCATTATCCCATTTTTCCATTTCTTTCCTTTTCCCTTTTTTCTTTTCCCAAATTTCACACAATTCCTTTCATTTCCCATATATTTCTTTTCATTTTTCATATTTTCCATATTTCTTTCCATATTTCACGTGATCCATTATATACTTTCTAGACTTAGTCTTATTTACTATGGCTTACCACGGGTTGGCGGGTTGGTGATATTTATTAAGAGTATGTTTTATCTCTGCTACCCTCACAATGCATTTTGACTTCTGCCACCTTCATAATGCACACAACTCTTTTTACTACTCTTTACCATGTAACTCCTCCAACACTTAGCCAAATATATATGAGTTACTGCGGGTTCACCAGTTTGCGGGTTGGTGAGGGTTGGCGATATTTATTCAATATGTTATATTCAATTCCGTCCCACCGATTCTCGAGATTTAGAATATTTTACAACTTTTTTTACTAATATTTACCTCTCCTCTCCACTTCACCTACACTTAGAATTTTTCACAGTCATTTCTTATTATGTATTATCACAGGTCCATGGTGATTTCCTCACCTACCTCTGCATTCACGTAAACCCACGAACCCGCCACATTATTTTATTAATATGTTTCCTATCCTAAGTTATATAAGGAACATCTCCAAATGACACATGGAACTTTATTAACCAATGAGACATATTCACATGACAGTTAAATGGATGGTGCCACATGGAAACTAATTAATGGAGACACATGGCAGTGTACAAGAAGTGACACATGGCATGATTTTATTGGATGACATATGGCAGATTCTTATTGGAATATCATTGGCCTATCGAGTGATGACATGTGGAAAACTTTGGTTGGGTAACTCATCATTGCTGACTGGGAAGATTGGTGGTTGACTGGGCATGCAAAATTATTATTATATTGAACAATTTTCCAAGGGTTGAATCCTCCAAGCTCCATAATCTCCTCTCTTCTTTATTTCTTGTCAAGTGTATGTTCACTTAACATTATATACCTCTAAGACTCTTTTATTCTTGTACATGTGGGATAAAAATAAAGAAGAAAAGTTGAAATTCAACAAAGGAGGTCGAAATTAAATCAAGGGCCCACATTTACCCATCAAACTTGATCGGCGGTGGTTGAGTCACGATATTGCAAAGGCTATATATTGAGATCCCGACCTCCATTTGCAGAAAATTTTATACTGTTGGAAATTTATTTTGATGTAGACGATGATGTGACAGGTTTTGAGATATGAAAGTTGCCAAAATGTTCTTAAAAAATAAAGTATCTGTCAATAACATTTGTATGCCTAGATGATAAATCTGCTCAACACCTCGACTTCACAAGGTCATATCTTGAGATCCAGGAGTGGGATTTGGACAAACCTTATATAGTTGGAAATATAATATGATGGAGATAAAATACAAATTGGTTTAAATGGATGAAAGTTTGTATATCATATCCAAAAAATTAAATTTCACTCCTCCTCTTTTAAAAATCAATTAATTAAAATTTTGAAATAAAGTTTATTTTAAAAACTTTTATAAAAAAAGGGAAAAAGACCCATTTGGAATATGATTATATTAATTATGTGATTTCATTAATGAGGACTTAATGAGTTATTAATTAAAGGGAATTTTTCAACAAGAAACATGTACGGGAATTTCTAGAAGGAAGAAACCCTAACTACTCAAGTAGTTAGAAAATCTCATCTTAAAAAGAGAAGAGAGGCTTCATCAAAGGTTCCAATAATCAATATTGTTAGAGGGGTAGGGAAAAATATCAGAGGAAGAAGAAGGTACATCCATGGATACACAATCAAGCTTCTGATCAAAAAAAATAAATCTCCATCTTCTCCATTCTTTATATTTCTTGTACACCATTTCTCATCGATTTATGCTTGAATCTCAGAGTTGGGCACAAGGATGAGTTCTTGAGTGTTCGTTTTGTATTATTCTATAGAATTTTCTTATATGATCATGGATTATTTATAGCCATATAAATGACTATTAAATATTTTGTAATGAAGAAAATTTTTCATGAATAAACTCCACAAAGAATTGTTTCAGGGTTGATCTTGACTATATCTTGTAACTTTGATTTTTAAGTATGAGATATTTGAGGTTGACCTATCAAATTCTCTTTTGATCTTGATAGAAGTACTCTTTTAAAATTATTTGATATGATCAAGTTATTCTCTCCTATTTCTTATGAAAAATATATGGTTGTGTTTATATATGATTAAAGAATATTGTGTGTGATGATGACCACAATTTAATTCTAATGTTAAAGCTCCTCTTCAATATTTTATTTGTAAAGAACTTATCGTTGCACATAAATATCATATTGGGTTATTGATGAACCATTTTCATTTAAATCCAAGCAATAAGGATTTGGGGTTTTCTTTCTAGCACTCTCCCTACTCCAAGATATTCAAAGATATATATTTTAGCCAAAGAGGAGAAGCATGTCTCTAAAAACGAAGGGGGACTAATTTCATCATGAGGTTGTCATTTCGGTCTTGACAGATTCAAGCATCAACAGTTCCATAAAACAAGGAAGTTGGTGCTTCCTAGGGTTGTTTCCCTAAACAGGTGGATTGTTATGTCCTAGAGTTGGTGCTCTAAAACAATCTTCATATAAAAATTGTAATTTGTAATTTAATTTTATAATTATTGATGGTATTTTTGAAGTTTCTTATTGGTCAATAAAGTTAATAAATAAATAATTAAAATTTGTGAAAATTTATTAATATTGATTTACCCCCCCCCCCNNTCCATAGGTGCGGACACAAACCGATCTCCCTAGATCCACCTGGATCTAGAACAAAACAGGACAGAACATGATGCTTTCCTTAAGTTTTAGATATTGAATTTACTAGTAGGAAGGAACAAGTAACATACCTTAGTATCACTTCCTAGGGTCTTTGTTGCTCCTGCTTCGCTCCAGTGCTCTCGTGCAGTCAAGACCAAGACAACACAAACCAACCAAAGTGATAGCAATAGCATAAACTTAATAAAAACCTATGTATGTGATCAAGGAATCATACAATAAAACACAACAAGCTTTATAGGAAAGAATCATATTACTGTATCATATTAAAT
>SNQJ01S0071009.1:15242-35803 GCA_010110895.2 Picea sitchensis
TGCCCCCCCTGGGGGCAAAAGGTATGCGGGCTTGGCCCAGTTAAGATTTCTGTAGCTAGACCACGTCCTTGCTCGGGTTTGAGCACAAGACCTGAACTTCGTTGCAAGAACGACTTTACCATCCAGCCGCCTCCGCTGACCTTGATAGGTTTACATCATTAACGATCATAGGGATGATGAAAATAATGTGTAACAAGGTGTCTTCAACATAGTCTAATAACTGGAAGGTAGAATCTACATAATCCAATGGATCAACAAGAGAGAATGTCTTCCAATAGAGCACCTCTATTCACATGGAGTGATTATGCATTTTGGATTATGAGGATGAAAATCTATATAATTTCCATCGGTTTTGACATCTAGAAAATTGTAACAGATGGCTACACTGCACCTACTACTCATCCCAAATACACATCTGGAAATAATCTTTGCAATGATAATGCAAAAGTAGCCAATGCCATCCTAGGATGATTATCCAATCCTATATTTTTGAAAGTAATGCATTGTATCTGAGAAAAAGAAATTTGGTACAAACTAAAGATCATATATAAAGTGATAGCAGGGAAAATCCTCCTATACTATCCTGGGTCTAGGTATAGGCAGAGCACTAACTTTCCTTAAAAGACAATTATATTCCTAAGCTACCCCAATTCTATTCCTTGTGGCTGGTGTAGACCTCTTTCGCCTTTGTATCTTCCTAGATTGTTGGTCTCCTCCCAAAGCTGACCTGCAAAAACCTTAGGAAAACAATGCTATAAGATATATGATATCTACTTATCAATTTCAATATTCAGATATAGATATAAATGCATAAATCAAATGAAAGAAAATAGACACAATGTTTGGGACAATAAAGAACTCTTTTATTCAATATGAAGATCACAAAGATTACAACCTTCATCAGTTATCGCTCCACGAACCAGGTTTGAGATCCTATATCATGGCTCCAAGTGATCCAATCCCATGAAAACTTCTCACAACCAACTTATCACTTGGAAAAGAGGAAAGGATTGTATTAGGAAAAAGGGATTAAAGGGAATGTTGAGACCAAAACTCAAAAAAGGATGCAAAGCTTTGGCTAGAAATAGGAAGGTATTTGGGCATAGTTTTCTTATTCTCTTTCTTGGTATTGAAATGAGACCCCAAGATCTCTTTTTATATGACAAAAATATGGTTATTCGGCTTGGGGACAGGACATAATGGGTAAAATAGTTGGGAAACCTTAAATATCTCGTAAACTCCATCAAATTCCTTGCAATTTTTGGAGGTAAACACAGGTTGTCTAGCATGCAACACGTGTATGTACGTGGGCTATCTAGTATGAAACATGCATGTGTATGTGGGATATAGTTCATCAGGGTGCGTACATATTCCAAAAAATGGTTTTTTAAGAAGCAGAATCAATAGTATTTTGGAAAAATATGCAAGTGGAAATGGCAATGCCATGTATGCACAGGTAGGGGATTTTTGGACTATAACAGATGCCCCCTAATGTGTGAGGTCATAAGAGAAACTAATGGCTGAAATACATTAAAATATCTTTACCATTGGGAAGGCACGGATTTGAGTGAGCTTGGGACTAGAGTTCGGGAGCATTCCATCTGCAAAACAATGATAATCTCTCTGAGGCGGGCATACCCATGATCGGGATGAACTAGGCATCGTTTTCAATCAAGTAAACTATAGATCCATGTCATATAAATGTCTATATAAAGTGTATCCAGGGGAAATACATAATGGATCTACATTTAAAAATCATTTGAAGATATACAAGTACAATATGATATGCATCTTCAAGAAGCATTGACGCATGTGGCTGGAGATGAGGAATTCATAGCTCAAGTAACAAATTCAATATATTCAAAACTTAGGTAGGGATACAATAGGAGTATAAGACTCACTACCCTAAGGTCTTCAACAAGATGTCAGGCAAAGACTGAAGGATCTCGATCATCGGGAACATACTTCATTGATTTTGAATCCAAACTTGACTAGACTCTCAGGATTGTCAAATCATGAAAATCGAGATATAAACTGCAGAATAGCCAACTCAGGCTAGATAAAACTTCCCTTGGAAAAAAGCATGACAAAAGTGATTAGACTCAGGCAGTATAATATTGACATAAGTCTGTCATACAGGAGGCACCACAAACTCTCCTTATGTTTGGAAGATTAACCCAAGGGAGGAGGACACAGCTCTATGTAATGAAAACAATTTCCTACGGTCATACTAGATCTCGATGCTTGGCAAACAAATGGACGGATGTGCTTTGTCCAAGGGTGACTATCTTGCTACCAAAAAAAGAGAATGTATATCTCATCCCATCTATTTGGAATATTTGATTTTTTTTGTCCTTTTCAAAATTTTAATGATCTTGAAAAGGAATAAAAGAATGCTACGTTACAAAGGAGGAACGAGTGTCATGGGAAAGAAAACTAGTTCCAAGTACATGGAACATACTGATTCTCAGTGCAAGGATACATGTGCAGGATAAGGACACTCAGGAAAATTCCTTCATGGGTCAAGGTTTCAGATTGCAAGGGAAAAAGTGTTGCAAGCCTTGCATTTAAGAAATTCTTTGAAGGTTTAGTTAATAGCCACATGAAGTCAACATTTGGCCAAAGATGCAAGGATGAGACATGTGATGTGATTAAGTATAACACAACAAGACTCCTTCCATGTGAAGTTATATGAGCCCAGAGAAGGTAAGCTCGATGGTTTTTCACATTTAGAGAGTCTGAAAAACACTGAAAGAAGACTCTAGAGTGTTCCTTTTTTGTAACTAGTCCAATCAGTTTGAAAAAGGGTTAAACTTATACCGAAAGGACGTCTCTTCAAAACCATTTTAATGAGTGTGATAGAGACAAGATCACTCGGCTATATTTTCAATTTAAGGAGTCTGAAAAGAGCTTAACTATGGACTCACAACCTTTTTCTAATTTTAGTCTGCTTAGCCTGAAAAAGCATAAAATATAACTTAGGAGAAATCTCTCAGTGAGACATGTTTCCTGAGGCATAACTTTTTCCTGTATAATCTATTGGCCAGAAAAAGGGTTAAACTTATGCCAAAGAGATGTTCTTTATAGACCAATTAATGAGTGTGAGAGGAACAAGGTCACTCAACAATATTTTCATATTTAAGGAGTCTGAAAAGAGCTTAACTATGGACTCCTGGGGGTTCCCTTTTCATAAGTAATCTCCAAGGCCCAAAAAAAGAGATAAACCAAAACCAAGGAGAATGGGCTTTTTCCAAAAATTTAGTCCCTCGGGCCCGAAAGGGTTAAACTTATGCCTGAGAATACTCTCCTAGCAAACAAAATATCCTAGGGTATACCTTTATTCATAAATTAATCATCCGGACCAAAAAAGGGGTAAACTACCGCTGGACAAATGTGCCTTCAAATTTGAGTTTGGCGAGCGTGAAGGGAAACAAGATCAGTCAACAATATTTTCAATTTTAGAGAGTTTTAAAAGGGATTAAAGAAGACTCCAGGGGGGTTTATTTTCTCAAGTAATCCAAACAAGACTGAAAAGAATAAATAATCTCTCGTTAAATGTTGCTTTCAAATTTTAAGCGATCTTGAAAGACAACAAACTATGCTCATGGGGAGTCCCTTGGGTAAGAGGTGGAAAAGACGAAGAAGAATGAGGCTTCAAAAAGTAATCATGGTGGGACTAAAAGTACTCCCAGGCCTATGGAGAAAACTCATAGCATGGAAACCAAAATGCAGCAAAGGATCTACCTAGGGAATCCATGTAGAGGAACTCTCTACGACCTAATTATGACACTTCTAAAGCAAGGAAGGTTAGTGTCGCAATTCAACGGGGTCAATCCTAAGGCCGAATGAACTAGGAAATGGATAATGAAAAAATCCAAGTAGGGAAAAATCTAACCTATATGTCATTTTCGAGGTCAATACCTGTCAAAATGGATCGATACGATGAACAAATTTCAAATAAAAATGTCTCCAAGATCCTGCATATAAGGCCAATAACACTCATCCATAAGTGAATAGATCTAATATAGATAGAAACTTCAGAAAATAAGAGGTGCTATTGAATAAAAAACTTGAAAACAATAAACCTAGACTGTACAATATGGTACAAAGCATCACACAACCTTACAACTCATGCGTAGTACTGGTTCAAGTAGATGTCGTTGTTAGGCTTTGACCAAGAGTATTTTCTATAGTCAACCTGGAAAGTCTCCCAAAAGGGAAGAAAAAACAAACCATAGTGTAAGTATTCCCACAGTATAGAAACCATAGTCATGGATTCAAGAATAGCCTCATCCGAAGGAAATTCAATATCCTATAAATCACATGAACGAGGAGGGTCGATAGTCCCAAAGGTCGAAAAAAAATGACCATATTCCATATGATGATAGAGGTTCTGGCAAGGACTGGAAGAGTCTATCAATGAATAATCACAAGAATGAGGGTTTGAGGATATACAAACATTGATATAAGATTCAAAAGGGGACTCGAGACCTCTTGGACCAAGAGGGGGAAGCAAGGGCTTGCATTCCCCCATTGGATAAAAATACTGATCAATTGTTGATACCATGTCTTGAGAAGGCAAACATGATTTCACAAGTTCCTTCTCAAAATCAGTTGAACATCGAGGATAAAATGCCACATAATTAACCCATGGCAGGGTAGAGTCTACACGAACACTAGGAACATATAAATGGGCAACCTGAACTAACACCAAATTAGGATGGTGATTATTATATGCCAACTGGTCGATAGTGACAATACTTCCATTGGTAGGGAAATGCATCACCTAGAAGAGTGTAGACACCACAAAATTCAAAGCATATACATAATCACATCAAAGAAGCAGATTGAAATCTAACGGGACTTGCACCACTATAACATTGACAAGGACAATATTCCCACCTAATGAGATAGGTAACTGAGGAAGAATCCCCAAATATTCACTAGGACATCTATCAAAAGCCAATAGCTCATGCGATGCAGACACAATCTTGGGAGAACCCAAAGCTTGCCAATTTAAGGAGGATAAAATACTTGTGGAGGCTCCTTCATCCACAATACATCGGTAAATTATTTTTGAATTAACTTCAAACCTTATTTGAAAGGGTGTGGAAGAAGGAAGGAGAGGCTCGACAATTTCATTCCAATCAAAGGAAACCATCTTAGGACTTGGAGGGGGTGTGCTCGAAGTGAGCTAAATTCCCCCTTGTTTTGAAAGTGTTGAACTAGAAATGCTAAAAACATAGTCAGTAGACACATCACTCCCCATCAGAAGAGTGGGATCATCCAAATATCGCATCGGCATGATCACTTTGGTAGACTCGACACTCTCCAAGAGAAGAGTGGTATCAGCCAAATATTGCATTAGCATGACCACTTTGGTAGACTCGACACTCTCTAAGATAAGAGTGGGATAGGCCAAATATTGCATTGGCACGACCACTTCCTCAACCCCTAACTGAATAGGATGTGAGAAAACATGGTCTGAAGGTGCATCACTCCCCAAAATAAGAGTGGGGTTGGTCGCATATTACATCAGCATGACCACTTCATCAACCAAAGGCTGAATAGACTGTGAGGAAACCTTAGAAGACTCAGAATCAGAAGATATTGAAGAAAGGGACCACAATCTTCGTGCTCTGGAAAGCCAGGGAATAAATGAGTAAGGTGATCTCCCTTGCAAATATTACAAGGGAACTTAGGCTTATGTCCTATCCATATAGGTTTCTCAACAGAATCGATGCCCCCAACATGACTAGCAAAGGTTGGTTGTTGAACTCCAATATGAATCATAGGGACTAGGTTCGTGCCCCCAACATGACTTGCAGTGGTTGGTTTCACATCTCCAACATAATTTGCAGAGGTTGGTGATTGGTCGATAACATGAATTCCAGAGGCTGCATACCTATCGCTAGTATGATTAGCAATGACTATAATTTTTCCCCAACATGACTTGCAAAGGAAGGGTATTGGTAATCAACATGACTTGCATAGGTTGAGGACCTATCTCCAACATGACTCATAGAGGTTGGTGATTTCTTCTTCCTATTCTTCCTCTTTCTATTTTTTTACACTTCCGGTTACTAGTAGTTAGAATTTCACTATAGAAGGAAGAAGGAGGAGGAGAATAATTTGTTGATGAAGGAACATCAACATGATTCCCATGACATAAGGTGCTTATCTGAGAAGCAAGAGAATTAGGGACATTTGGAATGGTAACCAACCAAACCAATAATCCCACATTCAACCCAAGAATGTACAAAGTGGCCATGAAAGGGACACCAATGTTTTCGAAGAAAGGAAAAGAAAAAGAATCCCCTTGTGAAGGGGTTCCTTGGTTGGTATCGTCAGGAACTTTTTCCATGAATATCTTATGCACATATTCTTCCCTTGCAGGATCATTCAAGTTCGTAAAAGTCTCACACACTGACTCGAGCAAACCAGTGTTATAAAACAATATATGTCTATAAGGAGGTGGCTCCACGTTTCTAAGTGGAAGACCGAAAATTCCTCATGACTGGTGGAGTGGTCGGTCTACCACCTTAGGTTAGAGACCCAAATCAATGATTGAATAACTCGCTATGGAAAACTAGGGAGCATAGAGAACACCACTAAGAAGAAAATCCTAAAAATATATAAGGCAAACAAACTACCCTTTTGAATTCTTCTGACCCAGGGAGATGAAGTTCTAATCATCCAAAGAATTCACAAAGGGAAATAGATGGCCGGGAGAAGAAATTACCTAGACCTCTCACCGACAGTCCCTTCAAGTGTCTCCCAGATAGTACAGAGTTTTCCGCAAGTACTGCAATATGCCCCTCACAGTCACCTATGTGTCAACCTATATAATGGAAACTAGGACACCAACTTGCCATCAACAACTAGGGGGTTACAGTCAAAATCCAGGAAAGAGTATGGGAAGGGTAACTAATCCCGAAGATCCACATGAGGCCTGAAATGTAACAGGGCCATAATCACTCTTAGAGTACCTTGGACGGATCCAAGTGTCTCAGAGGTCTGACACAAGTCGGTCCAGCAACACTATAGGATTCACCCCCAATACACACTCTCCCAAATTCTTTGTCGGGATTAAGAGTACTGGATATCTTCGGCAGCGTCCTGCATGTGGTCTCGTGTTTGACTTCTGTGTGAAAGAAGCATCCCGGATTAGGCAATTACAAAGTGGATTTTTCACACCCTAGCATAAACACCTAAGTTAAGTTTTGGTTAGCCTTGGAGAGTTTACCTCTCCAAACCTAATCCAAGGCCCCGACCTAAGCTATTGGTGAACTCTAGAAAAAGTGTTACTAATATATTTTATATTAGCGCATTTGTTTTCGGGGATTTTCTTACTTAAGGAATGGAAGTGCAACTTATGTTGTTTGAGACTTTTAGGGGATTTTCTTACTCAAGGAATGAAAGTGAAACTTATTTTGTTTGAGACTCTTGTGAAAAAGAAACTAATTAGAACATTGGAAAATAAGACTTTAGACTAATTATACAAATGAAAAAGAGCTTCAAGAAAAAAACATGAACAATCCTTCAAACAAAAAGATGCAATATTTTCTCCTTTCCATGCAAAATGCACAATGTAACTTTTGAGTGAAACAAAAGAGAAAATGAAAGGATTTTCTTTCTTATTTTTCTTTTGAAATGCTTTGAAGATGAGAATAAAACACAACCCTATGTTAATTTCTTTTTCTTTTTCAAAAAACAATGCAAAGCAATGCAAAAAAAGAAAGAGACCTAAAAACTAGGTTTTTTTTATTTATTTTCTTCCAATCAAAGAACAACTAACAAAAGATGCTAACAGAAACTACATAATACACGATTCTTAAAATTAAAGCTAAAAATAAGCCAAAAATACTTGGAAACATAGAGAGACAAGAGTTTTTTTTATTTTTTTTTATTTCATAAACAATCTAAGCCTACGAACTATCTAAACCCCAAACAATAGAAGATTTGGGAACTCATCTCCTAGGCACTACAAGTTTCCAATAGGAAAAGGAAAATCTTTTGAAAACAATTCTCCAAAAAAACAGAGATGTGTGTTGTGCACGGCTAGCCTGCGTATGTACATGGGTTGTATATAATGTAGACCGTGTATGTACACATGTTGTATAGAGAACAGGACGTGTACACCTCTGTAAATTTTCAAAAAAGGAAAAATTTTGGACAGACAACTTGGGCAAGGGAAGCTAGTAGGCACCTAGAAGGTGACCAAAGACCTAAACTGACTCAGAACACTCAGAAAACATAGAAAGAAACCAAAAATCAAATCAAACCAAGATCTCCCACTAAGACCCTAGAGAGAATCCCTAGTGGAGTCACCAATTCTGCTAGTGGATAAAACTCCCCTATACTATACTAGGTATAGGTATAGGCAGAGCACTGACTTCCCTTAAAAGACAGTTTTATTCCTAAGCTACCCCAAAACTATCAAAATTGAAACACAGGAGAGAGGAAATAAGGGAAGTAGGTGTACCTTAGATCCTTGCGGCTAGTGTAGACATGTTTAGCCTTTGTAGTTTCCTAGATTGTTGGTCTCCTCCCAAAGATGACCTGCAAAAATATTAGGAAAACAATGTTGTAAGATATATGATCTCTACTTATCAATTTCAATATTCAGATATAGATATTAATGCATAAATCAAATCAAAGCAAATAAAAACAATGTTTGGGACAAGAAAGAACTATTTTATTCAATATGAAGATCACAAAGATTACAACCTTCGTCAGCTATTGCTTTGTGAACCAGGTATGGGCTCCTCTATCATGGCTTCAAGTGTCCAATCCCATGAAAACTTCTCACAACCAACTTATTTCTTGGAAAAGGGGAAAGGGTTGTATTAGGAGAAAGGGCTTGAGGAGAATGTTGAGGCCAAAACCCAGAAAAGGATGCAAAGCTTGGGCTAGAAAGGGGAAGGGATTTTGGCAAATTTTTCTTGATCTCTTTCTTGGTATTGAAATGAGACCTCAAGACCTCCTTTTATATGACAAAAGCATGGTTATTCGGTTTGAGGACGGGCTACAATGGGTAAAATGGTTGGGAAACCTTCAATATCCCGTAAACTCCACAAAATTCCTTGCAACTTTATATTTTTTGCAATTTTTGGAGGTAAACGCGGGTTATATAGAATGAAAATTGCATATGTACGTGGTTTGTCTAGTATGCAACATGCATGTGTACGCGGGCTATAGTTCAGAAGGGCACGTACATCTTCCAAAAAATGTTTTTTTAAGAAGCAAGCTCAACAATGTTTTGGAAAAATATGCAAGTGGGAAGGCCAATGCCATGTATGCATAGGTAGGGAATTTTTGGACTATAACATGAAGGATATAGCAAGGTCAAATAGGCCAATTTACAAACCTACATAAAACAATTTGAAAACTTGAAAATGAAAGAAGAAGAGAACATATCATAATATATTCAGAGAGTAGATGAAGTGGTAACATCAATCAGAGCATTAGAATAATAACTCAAAGATCAATCTATTATCCAAAATATCTTGACATCACTACCCATGAGGTATGATTTCAAGATTTCTACTCTTGAATACAAACCAGAACTCGATAACCTCACAATGGATGAACTGCATGGGATCCTCACAACATATGAGATGAGAACAGGGCAAGAAAGACCAACAAAAGCAGAAACATCTTTCAAAGCATCAAAAGAAAAGAAGAACGAGGAGCAGATGTCTAATGAATATTATTCAAACACATCAAATGTATAAGAGGCCAACTTTATAAAGAAATTCCAGAAAGGATCTGGAAAATATAAAGGAAAGTTACCCTTCAAATGCTTCAACTGTGGCAAAATCAAACACTTTCCTAACAAATGTCCCTATCCCAAGTAGGAGGATAGTTATGATGAAGAAGCCCACAACCATAAATATCATAAAATGGATAAAGACCAATACAAGAAGAATTTTTATAAGAAAAATAAAAACCTCTACTCCAAATAAGACATCAGTTCTTCAGACATGAGTGAAGGTGACGGAGAGCTTCTATTTATGGGAATGAAAAAAAATGATGTCGATAAAAATGAATAAAATTTTGAAGATGAAGGAGAAGTATACCTTTAAGAAGAACTTATCAGTGCACTTGAAGAACTAAGGAAGTACAAAAGGAAGAATAAATCATTAAGAGAACAACTGTCAGAATATGAAGAAGCACAAATGTCAAGACAAAGAGAAGTGGCAAAGACCATCAAATAAATAGGGTAAGTCATCAATAATTTGAAGACCCAACTCCAAGAATCCAAAACAATTCAAGAAGTCATTTTAAAATAACTCAATGATAGGGAACAAGACTGTGAAAATGTAGAGGCTGAAATTGATCTTCTAAAAGGACAACTTGAGAAGGAAAAGAAGCAATCAAGATTTATAGACAACTCAAAAATTCTTGATAATATTATTAAAAGTAAAAAATCACCAAATGACAAGAAAAGATTGGGATATCATCGAAATTCAACCTCTACAATACAAAATACTGACAAAAGGATGATCAGTTATGTAGATGCTCTTAAAACTCCTTGAAAAAGGAAGATAAAAAGGTGAGGACAACACCATTGAAGAATATTCCTAATAAGCAGAAATCAACACCTCCCACAAAACAAAAGGAAGACAAATGGAATACAGTGACCAAAGGGTTTCCCCCTAATCTATATCAACATATATTCATTGGACACTTCTACTCTTGCCATAATTTTGTACATAAGGTAGTACATTGTAAGGCTTATGGAAGATACAATCTTAGAAATGTCCAAAGATATAGGAACAATACAAAGAAAGGAAACTATAACTCTTTCTCCCCTTTACAAAAGTACAATGTTGAATGCCACAAGTGCAACAACTATGGTCATAAATCCAGTGAATGTATACTATCAAAATATTCCATCAAGACAAGTATCTCCAACATTCAAGAAAATTATAAGAAGACACGGAGAAGAAAATATGAAGTACAAAGAAAGAAATATAATGAAGATATTACACCTAAAATTAATGAAGTTGATAATAGGAGAATGATGGGTGAAGTACCTAATAAGGAATGTGAAAATCAGAGTTTTTCTTATGAAGTGGATCGAGCCCAAGAAAGAAGATTTCCTAAAGAAGAATGTGACACATTTATAGATCTTAATGATGTCATGCAAATCAATAATTCTTTAGCCAATGAAAGAAATATGAAAAAATAAAATTCTAAAGAAGAATATGAAGAATCCTTTCTTGCACAAAACAATGGTGATGATGATGAACTCTCAAAGCAAATCAACTAGTAGAATTGAGAAATAAAGATCTTGGAAGGTTTTCAATTTTATTTTAATGATTTACTAAACTCCCCTTCAACTGAAAATACAAACAAGAGGAAGGAATGGATTAAAGGGCTAACTGCAACTTGGATAAACTTCGACTTATAGTGCCTCCGAATTTAGCCCAAATAAAATTTGACTTTCATTTCCTTCAACATCGACTTGGATAAACTTCAAACTTACAATGCCTCTGACTCCAGCCCTGATAAACTTTGACTTGCATTTTGACCGACTCATTTTTCCATTTCAACTTCCAGGTGGTTGACTCTATATTAATTTTCGACTTGACTTCACATATTGAGTGGTCGATAATTTCCCATGTATAAACAACCAAAGTATAAGTTTTTGTGCCATATTTGTCTAAACCATAAGTCACAATAGTCTGGTCATATGGAAATCATCCATTTCAGGTACAGGAAAGTGCACCAGGAAACTGAGTTCAAAATATAATCTATTGAAGGATTGAGATTACAGTAAACATGAGATTAAAATAAGGGTCGAAACATGACTAATCAACTAATAAAGGATAAAAGACCTGATCATGATAACTATGAAGTTAAGGAAAATGAAGTTAAAAATGTAATTAAAGATCCTTTTTGTAAAGAGATAAACAAAGGAAAAAATGTGTTCCTAATTAAAAATAGCAACATTATTGTTATCGTGTTAATAAAATGAAAAGGTGCAATGGCTCATTATTAAAAGACACAATGGTTAAATTTCATACCTTTTGGAATACTATATAAAAAGAAAGGTATGGTGGAAGAAATATGTCTATGTTGTCTACATCAAAAGATCAGAAGCAAGTGAAGAGTCCACAAAAGAAAGGTGAAGATACTTATGAAGTGAGGGTTGTAGGGAGGATTAAGGAAGGATTAGTATCCTTTTCTAATTAAAGTGTAAAACAGGGAGTTGGTGCTTCCTAGGGTTTGTGCCCTAAAACAAGGAGTTGGTGCCCTAAAACAAGGGAGTTGGTGTTTCCTAGGGTTGGTTCCCTAAATAAAGGGAGTTGGTTCTTCCTAGGGTTGCTTCTCTAAACAAGGGTATTGTTGTATCTTAGAGTTGGTGATCTAAATGAATATTCATATAAAACTTGTAATTTGTAATTTAAGTTTAGATTTATTGATGTTATTTCTGAAGTTTCATGTTGATCAATAAATTTAATAAAAAAATAATTAAAAATTGTGAAAATTTATTAATACTGATTCACCCCCACCTCTCAGTATTAAACCATATTCCAACAAAAACAATATGTCGTGGTACGATTCTACACCATGTGAATAGATGTGTTGAAGTCGAACAAAATGAGACACCATTTGATTACCATTCATTGATCTATATATTTAACAAATACGAGACAACCCACCAATAATGATAATGGGTGTCAAGGTACCTAGTACAATCTAACAAGTGTGAATAAAGGAGTTGATGTTGAACATATGATATTATCTACCGATCAGGGGACATTGATGTATTCCCATTGTCAATAGTTAGGGAACCTGCCACTAATGACTGGAATCCCCAAGGTCCTAAAAAATACTCTAGATCCCAATCCCAGAGTAAGATGTGTTGAATTTGATAGGAAGAGATCCATTGGAAGGAGGGAATTAATACACCCCCCATCATCCAACACGAGGAGTAGCAGAAGGCTATAGATTTGGAAGAACTCCAATGAAAATATTGAAAGGACTAAGTTGAGGTATGACTCTCGCATGGACCAGATGAAATAGCACACGATAGAGACTCTCTAAATAGTATTAAATGATGAAGACTACTGACAAAGATGGGGAATTCACCAATGGGATCAAATGGAAACCAAGGTATCGCACAAATCCCTATGTGTGATAATGGTTGTTGATGCCAAACACAAGGGAAATCACTTAGTCAACAACCAATGATGGTTTGTCATCCGTTGAGCGCAAGGTCACCTATCAATGATGTAAATAGGCACAAGGTGCAACTCTAGGTCATACTCTTAGAGCAATGAATAGTAGTCAATAAGAGTAGACCCACTAGAAATAAGTCAATGGGAACCTTATATACTTAGCATGAGTGAGATACCAAGATACTTATGAAACTGAGATGTACTTAACACATGTTGACTTCCCTTGCACAAAAAAACGATAAAAAATGTGACTTGGGAAGAATTGACTATAAAATGGGATACATATGTGACACAAGAGGTATCAAAAAATTCTCCATATGTCTAGAAGAATAATCAACCGGAGGATATTAGGCTAAAAAATGAGAAAAATCCTACTAAAGCCATACTAAACCAAATAGTGAGGTAAATACTCATAATATTGTGCTCTATTCAAGGGTGAGACAAGTAGCTTCCATATAAAAAATGAGACTCATTCCCATTCTTCTTTTTTGTTTTTTTGCCTTTTTCATACTATAAAGCCTGAAATGGAATAAAAGAATGTTATGGTAAAATGGAGGAAATGAGCATTGCAGGAGAGAAAAATAGTTATGCGTGCAAGTAACATACCTATGCTCAATGCACGGAAATATGTGCAGGACATGGATACTCGGGGGAATTTTTCTACGGGAATAAAAGGTGTCAAGTCGTAAAGGCTAGTGTTTCAAGGTTTGTCACTATTTGAGAATGCATATACAAATGGATATATAACAAAAAGTTGAAGCCACCCAAAAAGCATACGATATCACTATGCAATGCAATACAACTCAACAAAATAATTTTTGGAATCCTCGCAGGTAATTGGCTAGCAAAAGATGATAAGAAGATACGAAGATTCAATGCAAAGTCATGGTGGGAATAAACAAGGATTTCGAGCCTACAAAAAAGATTACAGCATGGGTGCCAAAATGACTAGTGAGGTACTAACTAGGACACCCATGAAGAGGTAAGCTCTACCATCTGTAAACGACACTT
The DNA here is from genome assembly GCA_010110895.2 of Picea sitchensis. Classification (NCBI taxonomy): domain Eukaryota; kingdom Viridiplantae; phylum Streptophyta; class Pinopsida; order Pinales; family Pinaceae; genus Picea; species Picea sitchensis. The sequence continues at coordinate 29,447 of SNQJ01S0071009.1, forward strand.
TTAGAGTAGTTTGAAGGTATAATTCCGCAATGAATGGGGTTGAACCTATGGAAAATATGTGATAAATATAGATAAATGCATTGTGTAGGAGGAATGAAATGATCCAGATGGATTTTGGTGGCCTCCCACCTATTCCAACAGACTCATTTTGGCAGTTTTCTAGTTTGGCATTTTTTTCCAAGTTTTCAGGTCCCTAACTTCCAGGTTCGTTTTGAGGCCCTAAACAACGTTTTTAGGGCTCCCCACAGTCAACCTATAAATGTAGTTAGAGTTTGACAACAATATGTGTATTCCTCGGATAGAACTTTCCAGTGAGATATTGTGCACCTAAAACGGATATCGTATGCAAACGTTACAACCCTGGGAAGTTGATGTACTAACTTACCCCAATGGGGCCCACATGAATTTTCATGCTTCATCTCCTAGGGTTAGGTTTTTGGATGTCTAGGGTTTTTCGCATTCTTGTTTATTATAAAAATGCCTTCAGAGTCTCACTGTACTCATATTATTGCGAATGAGCACAGTCGTCACATCTCTTCTCAGAGGTAAGCCGCCACGATTCTAGCAAGCTTGTTTTTCGCTGCATTTTTACATTTTTATCTTATTTCCTTATTGAATAGAAACCAATTTTACTATATATTTGTTATTTTGTGTTAAGTATATTTTAATAATAATCTGTATTCATTTCGTTCTTCTCATAAAATCCGTATCAGGGGTATCAGAGTGATCTACTCCTTGTTGTTCTTAATGCATGTCCCCAATGAGGTTAGGGTACAAAGAATTGGGTCTCGAGCTTGTTTCTCTTAAGGAAAAAATATCTCGCACACACAGGAGACCTCTGATGGTGGGAGAAAAAAAAGATGACAAGACAAGAGATCCTTTCAAAATGTTGCTCGAGGAAGCCCTCATGCAACAAAGGAACGAGATGATGGATAATTTTGCGCAAATCCTTCAGTGGCTACCAACAAGCGATGCATATTCCTCAATCGGAGGTGCCACCCCCCTCAAGGTACAAATAAACTTTGATATTCCTATATTTGAAGGTCAAATAGACAAAGATGTTGTAGACAAATGGTTGAATCTACTAGAAGGGTATTTCTCTATCCATAACTTCTCGAATAGAGAAAATATTACTTTTGCTCTCCTCAAAGTCATTCCCCGTGTCAAATATTGGTGGGAAAATTTATGTGAGAAAAAGGAAATAGAGGAACCCTCATTATTTACAGTCGTGGTCACCTGGGAGTCCTTCAGGGATGTTATTAAGGAACAACACTACCTTGTTGGAAGTTATGACGACCTATACACAAAATGGACCACACTATGGCTGGAAAGAGATCAAGAAGTGCCTAAGTTCAAAAATATCTTCCATACCTTACACACCAAGCTGGGTATCAAATATTATAAGCAACATATGGTGCTCAAATATTGCAACAGTATGCATAGATACATCCAGGTGGAAATGGAGTTTATGGACATCTCATCCTTGGGAATGGCCTACCGATATGTTGTCAAAATCAAACAAAAGATTAAACAAAATACAAGACAATTTGGGCCTGGGAACCCCTCACAGAAAAATCCAAGAAAGGGTAGCCCCTACCCGTAGAAAAATGGAAAGAGCAAATATTTAAAGCCTCAGGAAAACCAGTCCAAGCCGCAAGAAAAGAAGGACACTGGGAAGACAAAGAAAGATATCGGGAAGTGGTAAGACTTCCATAAGCTCCCCTGGCATTGTTGGACAACTGAAAGGGGGGGGTGAATCAGTTGTTACTGTGCTTAAATAATTGTGCTTATTTTAAACTCTTTACACAACATTTAATGACAGTCACAATAATGCAGGGAAGTAAGCAATAGAACATTCAGAATCAGTCACACATATGAGATACACAGAGACAGATATTTCCTGAGGAAACCCATACAGGGTAAAAACCTCTTCTTCTTTATATGATAAGTAATCTTTACATTCTTTACATTATCATACATATGATCACCAACTCATAATGAGGCCACAACCTTTGTTTTGCAAGCAGCAACTTCCTAAGACCACCAACTCTCTATTTTCTCTAGCACCTACTAGAAGGAAGCACCAACTCCCTGGTTTCTCTAGCACCCACTAGAAGGAAGCACCAACTCCCTGAGTGTTCCAACACCAACTGGATGGAAGCACCAACTTCCTAAGTGTTCCAGCACCAACTGGATGGAAGCACCAACTTCCAGTCACACAGGCACCAACCTGTATAACCGAGAACAACAGTTCTCCCTTACACCGCCCTACCTCCCTGATTTCTCTGCCTGCAACCAGATGGAAGCTACAACTCCCTGTGTTCAAGAACCCACTTGAACCTCTGAGGACAACAGTCCTCCCTAGTGCCTCCCAACCACCCTGAAATATAAAGTTTACTATATATATAAGTTTATCACAGTGATACCATATTTATCATTGGCTTACCAGGCTTATCATTGTTCTGCTATGCTGATCTGTTCTCCTGTATCAGTGTTTCTCTGTCTGCATCTTCTTGTGATTTCCGATATTTTGTTTTTTCTCTACAAGAGCACCTCAACCTTCCTTTAGTGTCTCACTATATTTTTGCACACCTCCTTGCGCTTTCTGTGCTACTGCCTTTTATTCTCTATGCGCCCTTTGCATTCATTGCACCATTCCTCTTCTCTGTATTCTAGCCACTGCACACTCCTCCTTCTACACTCCTGAATCCCTCCTGACAACAGTAGCCCCCATCTCTTCTTTTTTCAACATACTTATAGTCTTTGTGCCCCTTGTGCATGCTATCTCACCATGCTTCTGCATGCTCTCCCCATGTCGAGTGCTCTGCCTGATCATCATTGCAACTCTTCAGCTTCTCTGGCGGTTCAACCCACATGTCCATCATCACTGGGTGTTATGCTGAGATTCCTTGGCCTATCTGGCAGTTGAGACTCTTCGTCTTCTTCATCATAGTCGAGCTCATCCCCTCTGTTGTAGTTACAGGCTTCAACGCTCTTCCATCTGTCAATCGCCTCTATGAACAGTCTTCATTCCACTAGCAGATGCCTTGAGACTCTTCAATTCCTCTGGAAATCACATTGAAGTATCTTTGAGTCCTCTGGCAGAAACCATCAGTGATTTCTAGCAGTTACAGAGCGAACCTTGAAATGGAGCCTAGCTATGCTAGCTCCTTCCACTTACGCAACCACCAGTGGTGACCACCGGCTACATCGATATTTCAGCATTTCGGCATTCGGCCTTTCGATATTCCTATGGTGAAGAGTTATCTTGACACTCATTGTCACAATCCCTGAAACTCTAAAAAACAAGGAGCTTAGCTGGACTAGCTTCGATCATTTCATCATTTCACTTTTCGCCACTTCGCAATTTTGCATGTCGCAAGTTCTTGTTGCGAGGCATCTCGACTCTCTAAGTCGCAATCCCCAAAACTACAAAAACGGAGCTTAACTCTTCGAGCTCTTCTCTACATCTCTTCGATGATGTGACCACTGACTGTGACCACAATCTTATTCAAAAACTGCATTTTGCAATTTCGCATTTCGGGACTTCGGGACTCCTATGATGAAGAGTCTCAAGTCTTGATCCCTCCATCTCCCGGTATCCGAAACTATCCTCCTGCTTTTGGGATTTTTACATTTCACATTTCGTGATTCTGGTACTCCTAATGATGAAGATTATTGACTCTTCCAACTTGCGGTATTCGAACCTCTGAAATGGAGTCAAATCAATGGTCCACACTTTTGATGATTCGACGGTCTAGATCTCTTCGTGATTTCGCATATCGCGATTTCAACATTATTGATGTGAGAGTTCTTGACAACTCCAAGTCCTGATATTCGAAACTCCGAAATGGATTCGGATCAACAGCATTTTGGCATTTCTCATTTCACCGTTTTGGGACTCCTGTGGTGAAGATTCTCAGTGCTTAACTCCTCTAACTCCCAGTATCCGAAGTTTCGAAATGGAGTCGGATCAAAGATTTGGTATTTCATTGTTTTGCATTTCGACGATTCGACATTTCGGCACTTCTATGGTGAAGTGTTTCGACACTTCAACTCCCAGTATCCGAGACTCCGAAATGGCATTATTTCCCGGTCTGCGAAGCTCTTTGTTGGTGTGCTTATTTTAGGATTTCAACGTTTCTCATTTCAGCGATTCGACATTTCGGCACTACTGTGATGAAGTGTTTCGACACTTCAACTCCCGGTATCTGAGACCCTGAAATGGAGTTATTTCTCAGTATGCAAAATTCTTTGTTGGTGTGCCTATTTTGGGTTTCGGATTTTTGGGGTTTCGCATTTCGCAATTCTGGGACTCCTGATGACGAAAAGTCTTGACTCTTCCAACTCCCGGTATCTGAAACTGTCCTCTTGCCTTCGGGATTTCATAACCCTGCTTCACCTTTCTCTTTAACGAATGTGCAGGTTCTCCTGGATCCAACGTCGGTCGGATTTCGGGCTCAGATCTGTCGTTCATCGGGAATTCTCAATGGGATCCAACGATCATTGTCGCTTCTCCTCCCGGGCTTTTGTTGTCCCTGTTTTTCCATCGTTGCATAGTCTGATATTTCCATCAATGACAATCACAGCTGGCATCAATGATAATCACAACAATCTCCCCCTTTGGCATTGATGGAAACCCTGAATGACTGTGCTAATCTATTTGGACCTCCAACTGTAGCATCTGGTCCGGACCACTCCTTTTTCTCCCCCTTTGACATCAATGTCAAAGAAAACATGCTCCCCCTGAGTTGTTGCAGTATTTTTCAAAGGTATCAAATATTCAATCAATACAAACTCCCCCTAATAGGATGGACCCTCTTAGGTGTGAGACGGGATGGCACCCAACTTCTTATTCTTGGACCTGTTCATCTTCAGCTTCCGCTGTATCCTCTGTAGAATACTCAATATTTCTCACCTCTCTTACTAAGACTCTTTCATCAACCTTTTCTTCTCATAACTGGATGACTCCCCCTGTCACTGTTCTCTCTCTACTTCTAACGGTTTTCCTCCTTTGTTTCTAAAAGGTTAGTTTTTCCTGACAAGGTCTTTCCTCTTGTTATCTCTATAGAATGTCATGTATATAATTTTGTATAACAAAATGTTGCTACTGCGAATGTTGTTGTCCTACTAAACCACTGCATAATTGTAGCTCGTACTTTTCAAACATCCCTTGGATCTCCCCATTGATTCTCATCAATCTCTATTACTGCAATTTCATTTTTCTTCCATGATGCATACAATCCAAGGATTTTATGACCATATTCAATCACAAGAAAAAAACGCTACAACCACTCTCATACCTTCTTTTTGTTTTCACAGATGAAGGACCTGTATCAGGTTTCTTAGGAGTATTGATTTCTTCCTTGTTGTATCCAATACTAGATTTGTCATTTGGTAATCTCTAATTATCCAAGAGCTTATCCAGGGCCATGGAGTTGTTTAGGAACTTGCTTTGGGTGTTTGACTTCTCAACCTTCAAAAATTCTGCTTCCGGCTTATGACATGATTCTTCTCCTACTTCTTCCATGGGATAAATGTGAACTGAACATTCTTTTATTGTATCTGGATCTTCTTCTTTACTTGCAAGGGAGGATTCAATGTCAAAATTATTGTCTGTCATTATGATTTTAGCCACCACTTGTCCTGAGTTTATAGACTTTATCTTACAGTCTTTGGAATTGACCATTGCTTTACATCCTATATCACATATTTGATTTACATTGAGCAAATTATGTTTTATCCCATCTATAGGAAGATCATCCTGAGAATCTCCTTTTTCATTACTTAAACTCACCATCCCTTTATCCTTGTTTTTACCTGGTTCATCATTTTCAAGGATCACATTTCTTGTTTTGATTTTTCTTATAAGTAGAAGCTTATCCTTGTCTCTGGTCATGTGCTTGGAACATCCACTGTCTATATTCCCAGAGGCCTTTTGTTTTTGAGTTGAAAGTGCTAGACCATATTTTTCACTATCTCTCCTTTTCCATGTGATGGCCTTTCTATCTAAGAACTATATCCTTGGATCTGCTTTGTAATTCTTCAGATGGAAGTTTGCAGCTTTGTGGCCAAAGTTGTGACAGTTATAGAATTCAATCTCATTGTTCAATAAGTCAAAGTTATTTTTGCAGCGTTTTCTACTCATTGACTGTTTATTATTTCTTGACCTCCTCAGTTGCAAGTCTCTAGACTTAATTTGGCAATTTGCAATCTGTGATGGTTTGTTACTTGTCTGTATCATTCTTTGTTGTGGTAGATAATTATTCCTTAGAAATATTAATAGCTCATGTCTAAGTCTTAAGGAACAATTTACAGCTTTGTGACCAAAGTTAGAATAGTAGAAACAATATCCAT
>SNQJ01S0071009.1:35853-50616 GCA_010110895.2 Picea sitchensis
GATTTCTTCCATGCTGATGATTTCCTTGAGTAGGGAATGTACTATTTTCTTATTCTACAGATTTAGTTCTGGCACCTTTTTCTTTACTCCTCCTGGTGGTTGATTATCTTCCTTTGTTTCTGTAGTTTTGTTGTCATCATTGGTTGTAGATTTGACAAACTTGATGAAGTGAGATGAACACTACTTGATCCCTCTTCATAACCCAAACCTGTTTTCAACTTTGGATTCCTTTGTTGATTCAGAATGGTGGCTAATCCTTCTGAGGCTTTGATACTCGACAGATTCTGATGATACAAGGCTTGAAACTTCTCCAACTCTTTCCTAGTTTTCACTACTTCTTCCAGAGCTTTACATCTTTCCTTCTTTTCTGATAACTATTGTTTCAGAATGTCCTCGATTTTCTTTGCCTCTTCTAATTCCACTTTTAGCAGGACAAAGTCTTCATCAGGTTGTTTACTGTCTTTCTCGAACTATATCAGCAATTGTTTTTTCTTTCTGTTCTTAATTATGAGTCTGTCAATCTCTTCCAGTGCACTGATTAGTTCTCCTTCCAAATCAACCACAGCTTCTTCTTCATTAGCCTCATTTCCTATGCTTTTATTATCATAATCCTCTTTGGCCATAAGCATGAATTCATTTACCTTATCTTCACAGGAAGAGTCACTATCGGTGTCTTCAGAGGAGTCATCATTGTTTACACATAAGCTTTTATTTTTATCAAATCTTTTGGATTTGAACTTATTTTCACCTTCAGAGTTCTGATCATGTTTCTTGTGTGGACATTTACTTGCGAAATGAACTATTTTACCATAGTTGAAACATTTGAAGGGCAGATAACCTTGGTACTTGCATGATCCTTTCTTTAGTATTCTCATGAATTTTGCTTCAATTTCATCAGGCTCGGAATCTTCATTCTTATCTGCTTTAAATGATGCTTCTCTAGAGGTGGGTTTATCTATAACTATCCTCATTTCATATGCGGTCAATGTTCCTAGAAGTTGATCAAAAACCAAAGTATTTATATCATTTAGTTCTTCTATAGCTGAGACCTTTGGATTGAACCTATCTAGCAGAGATCTCAAAATTTTATGAACTAAGGAGGGTTCCTCAATTTTTTCACCAAGTGCTTTCATTGCATTTACTAGTTCTTCAACTCTCAAAAAATACTTCCCAATGGTTTCATCTTCTTTCATCTGTAGCTTTTCAAACTGTACTCTGTAGGTTTGAAGCTTGGCATCTTTTACCTTCTCATTACCTTCATAACTGCTAATGAGTTTGTCCCACATTTATTTGGCAGTTTGAAGATGCATCACCTTTACAAACTCGGCTCCTGCAAGTCCATTCAAGATAGCATTCATTCCCTTAGCATTAAAGATAAATTCTAACTTATCATCCTTGGAAGCTAGCACAACAGGCTTTATATATCCAGTCTCTACTACATCCCAAACATCAACACCTAAGTCCATTAGGTATGTTCTCATTCTAACTTTCCAGAAGGTGAAGTTTGTTCCATTAAACAGAGGAGGATTAGTGACTGAAGTCCCTTCATCACTTGACATGTTTAAGCTACGGGATATACCCTTAGATAAAAGGGGACGGATCTAATACCAATTATTGGACAACTGAGAGGGGGGGGTGAATCAGTTGTTACTGTGCTTAAACAATTGTGCTTATTTTAAACTCTTTACACAACATTTAATGGCTGTCACAATAATGTAGGGAAGTAAGCAATAGAACATTCAGCATCAGTCACACATATGAGATACACAGATACAGATATTTCCTGAGGAAACCCATACATGGTAAAAACCTCTTCTTATTTATATGATAAGTAATCTTTACATTCTTTACATTATCATACATATGAGCNCTGTAGGTTTGAAGCTTGGCATCTTTTACCTTCTCATTACCTTCATAACTGCTAATGAGTTTGTCCCACATTTATTTGGCAGTTTGAAGATGCATCACCTTTACAAACTCGGCTCCTGCAAGTCCATTCAAGATAGCATTCATTCCCTTAGCATTAAAGATAAATTCTAACTTATCATCCTTGGAAGCTAGCACAACAGGCTTTATATATCCAGTCTCTACTACATCCCAAACATCAACACCTAAGTCCATTAGGTATGTTCTCATTCTAACTTTCCAGAAGGTGAAGTTTGTTCCATTAAACAGAGGAGGATTAGTGACTGAAGTCCCTTCATCACTTGACATGTTTAAGCTACGGGATATACCCTTAGATAAAAGGGGACGGATCTAATACCAATTATTGGACAACTGAGAGGGGGGGGTGAATCAGTTGTTACTGTGCTTAAACAATTGTGCTTATTTTAAACTCTTTACACAACATTTAATGGCTGTCACAATAATGTAGGGAAGTAAGCAATAGAACATTCAGCATCAGTCACACATATGAGATACACAGATACAGATATTTCCTGAGGAAACCCATACATGGTAAAAACCTCTTCTTATTTATATGATAAGTAATCTTTACATTCTTTACATTATCATACATATGAGCACCAACTCATATTGAGGCTACAACCTCTATTTTGCAAGCAGCAACTTGTTGAGAGCACCAACTCTCTGTTTTCTCTAGCACCTACTAGAAGGAAGCACCAACTCCCTGGTTTCTCTAGCACCCACTAGAAGGAAGCACCAACTCCCTGAGTGTTCCAGCACCAACTAGATGGAAGCACCAACTTCCTAAGTGTTCCAGCACCAACTGGATGGAAGCACCAACTTCTAGTCACACAGGCACCAACTTGTATAACCGAGAACAACAGTTCTCCCTTGCACCACCCTGCCTCCCTAGTTTCTCTGGCTGCAACCAGATGGAAGCTACAACTCCCTGTGTTCAATCACCCACTTTAACCTCTGAGGACAACAGTCCTCCCTAGCGCCTCCCAACCACCCTAAAATATAAAGTTTGCTATATATATAAGTTTATCACAGTGATACCATATTTATCATTGACTTACCATGCTTATCACTGTTATGCTATGCTGATTTGTTCTCTTGTATCAGTGTCTCTCTGTCTGCATCTTCTTGCGATTTCTGATCTTCTATTTTTTCTCTACAAGAGCACCTCAACCTTCTTTTAGTGTCTCACTATCTTGCTGCACACCTCCTTGTGATTTCTGTGCTACTGCCTTTTATGCTCTGTGCACCCTTTGCATTCATTGCATTCATTGCACCATTCCTCTTCTCTGTATTCCAGTTGTTGTACACTCCTCCTTCTACACTTCTTAATCCCTCCTAACAATAGCAACCCCCATCTCTTCTTTATTCAACATACTTATAGTCTTTGTGCCCCTTGTGCATGATATCTCTCCATGCTTCTGCATGCTCTCCCCATGTCGAGTGCTCTGTTTGATAATCATTGCAACTCTTCAGCTTCTCTGGCAGTTCAACCCACCCATCCATCATCACTGGGTGTTATGTTGAGATTCCTTAGCCTGTCTGGCAGTTGAGACTCTTCATCTTCTTCATCATAGTCGAGCTCATCCCCTTTGTTGTAGTTACAGGCTTCAACGCTCTTCCATCTATCAATCGCCTCTGTGAACAGTCTTCATTCCACTAGCAGATGCCTTGAGACTCTTCAGTTCCTGTGGAAATCACACTGAAGTCTCTTCGATTCCTTTGGCAGAAACCATCAGTGATTTCTAGCAGTTATAGAGTGAACCTTGAAATGGAGCCTAGCTATGCTAGCTCCTTCCACTTATGCGACCACTAGTGGTGACCACCGGCTACATCGATATTTCGGCATTTCGTCATTCGGCCTTTCGGTATTCCTGTGGTGAAGAGTTATCTTGAAACTCATTGTTACGATCCCTGAAACTCCAAAAATTAAGGAGCTTAGCTAGACTAGCTTCGATCATTTCGACATTTTGCTTTTTTCCACTTCACGATTTCGCATGTCATGAGTTCCTATTGCGAGGCATCTCGACTCTCCAAGTCGGATCCCTGAAACTCCAAAAAAGGAGATTAACTCTTTGAGCTCTTATCTACAGCTCTTCGACGATGTGACCACCAGCTGTGACCACAGCCTTATTCAAAAACTGCATTTCTCATTTTCGCATTTCAGTGCTTCGGGACTCCTATGATGAAGAGTCTCGAGTCTTGATCCCTCCATTTCCTGGTATCCAAAACTGTCCTCCTGCTTTCAGGATTTTGGAGTTTCACATTTCACGATTCCAGGACTCCTGATGATGAAGAGTATTGACTCTTCCAACTCCCAGTATCCGAACCTCCGAAATGGAGTCAAATCAATGGTCCACACTCTTGATGATTCGACGGTCCATATCTCTTCATGATTTCACATATCATGATTTCGGCATTATTTATGTGAGAGTTCTTGACAACTCCAAGTCTTGGTATCCGAAAATCTGAAATGGAGTCGGATCAACGACATTTCGGCGTTTTTCATTTCGTCGTTTCAGGACTCATGTGGTGAAGAATCTCGGCGCTTAACTCCTCCAACTCCCGGTATCTAAAGTTTCAAAATGGAGTCGGATCAAAGATCCGGTATTTCATTGTTTCACATTTCGGCGATTCGGCATTTCATCACTTCTGTGGTGAAGTGTTTCGACACGTCAAATCCCGGTATCCGGGACTCCAAAATGGAGTTATTTCCCGATCTGTGAAGCTCTTTGTTGGTGTGCCTATTTCGAGATTTCGGTGTTTCACATTTCGGCGATTCGACATTTCGGCACTACTATGATGAAGTGTTTCGACACTTCAACTCCCGGTATCTGGGACCCCGAAATGGAGTTATTTCCCGGTCTGTGAAATTCTTTGTTGGTGTGCCTATTTTGAGTTTCAAGTTTTCGCATTTTGCGATTCTGGGACTCCTGATGATGAAGAGTCTTGACTCTTCCAACTCCCGGTATCTAAAATTGTCCTCCTACCTTAGGGATTTCATAACCCTACTTCAACTTGCTCTTTAACGAATGTGCAGGTTCTCTTGGATCCAACGCTGGTCAGACTTCAGGCTCAGATCTAATGTTCATCGGTAATTCTCAATGGGATCCAAAGATCACAGTCGCTTCTCCTCCCGGGCTTTCATTGTCCCTGTTTTTCCATCGTTGCATACTCTGATCTTGCCATCAATGACAATCACACCTGCCATCAATGATAATCACAACAATCATAACACTGTTGATTTCTACTTAAAGCAGTCGTTGGTGGTTGAGGTGAAATCCTTTAAATCATATGTGGATTCCGACTCAGAGTCAGAACCAGAAAGGGGGAGACAGATCATTGACACAGAACCCAGTGCTATCATTTCTACCACCAAGCTCCAGTCTAGTGAACCAAACAAGCCAGAGGAAGGCAAGATCCTTTTTCATTCACATATGTGGGTGAAGGGTACCCCGTTGCACTTCATCGTTGATAGCAACAGCCAAAATAACCTCATCTCAGCATAGGTTTTCAAGTGTATTGCCCTACCGACAATGCTACACCCGCAACCCTACACCATCGAATGGCTTCACCAAGGAAGCGATATCCACATTATCCAACAATGTCTCCTTGCATATGACATCAAGCCCTTCAAAGATGAGGTATTGTGTGATGTTTCTCCTCTCGAAGTTTGTAATGTTATTTTGGGTCAACCGTATTTATGGAAACAACATGTTGTATATGAGTCTAGGCCTCACAATGTTATTATTACTTTGAAAAAGAAATTTTATAGGATAGTCGAGGCAGTCCCACCTAGTTCTATTTCCTTGATATTTTCCAAGCAATGCAGGAAGGTCATCTCTCAAATGGGGAAGTTTTTCCTCTTCATGATTCTCTCTCAGAATGAGCAAAATATTGCAACCACATCCAGGGCCTCTGCGACTGACCTCTACACACAGCAAAAGAAAGTGGATAAGGTCATGGCATAATACTTGTATATATTCTTCTCACCTATCGAGGTAGCTCTACACTGTCAGGTCAAGCATCCCATCAATCTGACCCTCAACGCATCGCTGCCCAATGGGCCAGTCTACCATCACTCTCTATTAGAGAATTAGGAGATCAAGCAGTAAAACCAAAAAATACCCCACAAGGGATACATCCATCCTATCTCATCGCCTTGTGGGAGCCCAATCATGTTGGTATAGAAGAAATATGGAACCTGGAGACCATTCATTGATTACCAAGCCCTGAATAAAATCACAGTCAAAAATCGATACCTGATTCCCTAAATCAATGACCTCCTTGATTAGCTCATGGTGGCCAAATACTTCAGTAAGATTGATCTGAATATTTTCTACCACCAGGTCTCGATAGAACAAACAAATGTATGGAAGATCACCTTCAAGTCAAAGGAAGGTATTTTTGAATGGTAATTCATTCCCTTTGGTTTGAAAAATTCTCCAGCCACTTTCATGAGGATGATGGATGATATCCTGTGACCATTTACCAATAATTTTGTAGTGGTGATATCTCGATGACATCCTCATCTACAACAAGACTTAGGAGGAACACTTGCAACACATTCAGTGGGTTTTGCACACCCTATGGTAGCACAAGCTATACTCCAACTTGGGAAAATGATCCTTCGGCATGGACAGGGTCCATTACCTGGGTTACATCATTGATCAACATGGCATAAATGTCGATCCATCCAAGATCCAATTCATCCATGATTGTCCATCCCCAACCACACTCACTGAGCTTCGGAATTTCTTGGGCCTTCCTAATTTCTACTGCAGGTTCGTGCTGGGATTCTCCCATATTGCATGGGCCCTTAGCCAAGTAACCAAGGGTGGTGGTAAGGAGAAATTTGTGTGGGGCCAATCCCAAAAACAAGCGTTCTATTATTTGAAGCAACACTTGTGCTCATCCCTAGTACTTTCATTATCAAATCTGCAACAACCCTTTGATATCGAGACAGATGCTTCAGACTATGATTTGGGCATCATTCTCACTCAACACGACCACCTCATGGTCTATCATAGTGAGACACTATCATATGTTTTCCATAAGTACCCTACTTACGACAAAGAAATGTATTCCATTGTGAAATCCTACCACCAATGGAGAGATAACATTCTTGGTAAGGAGATAGTCATCGACACTGATCATAAGACCTTGGAGTTCATGTAGACACAAGGAAAATTGTAGAATGACCGCCATCATAAGTGGTCCACATACTTGCAAAAATTCCACCTCAACATCAAGTATAAAATAGGAAGTACCAACCGAGTTGTTGATTGCCTCAGCAGACCACCAATCACAACACTCACCATAGTTCTAGACTCTTGTGGCCACGATACCTATGGATGGCCCCAACTCTATGAGACAGACCGAGACTTCGCCACCACCTACCAAATGTTGGGCGCAAACACAGTCGTCGCTAATTTCCATCTTCAGGATGGGTTGTTGTGTCATCTGGTTCATATCTATGTTCCATCATGTGAGTGAGCGAAGCTGATCTGGGAAGCCCACTACAATCGGGCAGAAGGACACTTCAGCATTGAAAAGACAGTGGAAATGCTCCAGAAACATTTCTACTGGTTGAAACTTTGACAGGATGTCAGCAAGTATATCAGGTCTTGCACTTCATGCACTATTTCATAACCGACCACTAAGAAATAGGGCCTATACACCCCTCTACCTACTCCTGACAGGCAATTGGAATCCATCTCAATGGACTACATGTTGGGCCTCCTGACCACCAAGAGGGGAAATGAATGTGTTTTTGTGGTTGTTGATCTCTTTTCCAAGATGGTGATTTTGGCCTCTTGCAAGAAGAGAATCACAACAGAGGCCACTGCCAAGCTCCTCTTTGAACGAGTGTGGGTACATTTTGGAATCGCACAAACAATTGTCTCAGATCAGGACAGTCGGATTCTCAACAAATTTTGGTCGAGCCTTTGGTCGTTGTTGGACACCAAGATCACCAAATCCATAGCCTTCCACCCCAAGACATATGACCAAACCGAGGTCATAAATCGAATGATCGTGCATATCTTGCGCATGTACAATTACAAGCAACCCCGCACATGGGATGAGAGTCTTTCCTTTGTTCAACATATCTACAACCGATGTTAGGGTCCTAACCCGCACATACGTAGAACAATATATGCGGATGTAATAAAGGTCAATATTAATAAGGCCTTGCAATAAAATAGAATAAGTCGAATGTAAGAAGACCTAATAGAAGCTTCTGCTTCTAGAAGGATATTCCTCTAGATGCATCTTTTGATAGACATATTTAGTATAAATAGGAGTCGAGGGTATGAGAACCCTAGCTTGGATATTATTGTAATAGAGCTTTTCTCGACTGGAGGTTGCCCCCTCGAAGAGGCCTATGAACGTTGCTCTCAGAATCAAAGTTCTATTTATGTTGTTATTCTTATATCATTTCAGTGTTATTGTGGTGATTGTTCTAGTTATATTGTTGTTATTCTTCCATTTCTATCATTTTATTTTTGTTCTACATACTTTTTATATCTGGTATATTACAAGTGGTATTAGAGCACTTTCCTCGGTAAAAATTGTGGGTAATTTTTTTTTCAAGGTAGAGATGTATTCCAGCGTCTTTAAGACACATAGATCTGTCGTTATTCACATAAACCTACGGTTGAGGGATTCATACACGTAGGAAATACAAGTGGTAATTAAGCTCACATATGTTGGCCACCCTTGTAACCCCTATTGGTACCCCTTCAAGTGGTAGCACATCAGACAACACCTGTGTATGGATTGACCTAGATTACCTAAATCCCTCTTTAGATAAACCGATCGGTTGCCTAACTGCTATATTTTCACCGAGAACAACACTCAGGAAGATACTCTCTAATACTTGGATAGTCGAGTAGTATGGATAAGGGTATGGTCTAGCCTCCTTAGTTAGTGCCCTGAGATATTGGGTCGAGTACTATTGTTGGACCCCGCACATATATCAGAGAGCTATAGCATAGGGAAAACCCTTGTCTATAGAACCCTTGAATACCTAACCCTTGGGGATAGAAACATAAACAAATTAAAACAGACAAGATCTATTGCCACGCAACTGTGTTCGGGTTGCCAAATCACTACACATTTCTTCCTGGTTAAGCATTTGGCCATTTCATCATTGCAGTATTCTTCAGACCGGAGTATAACTCCACAGGTGTAAAAAAAAAAGTCTAAAATTTTTTTCACCATTATTTGAGACCTATTCCATTGGATTCATCTCTTCGCCCTTATCACATTCATACATATCATTTTTCAAATAAATTTTGGACCCCACCCACCCCTTTTTGGTTCCCTCGTCATCATGGCCCATACCTGTAGCCAAGACTTGGAATCTCGCTTCAATACCTTGCAATCTAATCTCACCGAGACCCAACAATAAGTGAAACAACTCAGTGCCAATGTTGTCACCATCAATACAACCATGCAGTCCTCAATGGAGGAAATCAAACAAGACCTGACTACCCAGCTTGAATCTGTCTTCTTTTCAACTCTCTGCACCAAGCTACATGTCCCTACAGATAACCCTTCCTCTGACCCACCTCCACATACTGAAGCTGAAACTTCCTCTCGTTCCCATAACTTTCAACACCATCACTTTCAACATGACCTACGCCTTCCACAGGTGGATGTGACCAAATTTGATGGCTCGGATCCCACTGGTTGGGTAACCCAAATGGAACATTATTTCTCTTTATACGTCATTACACATGACTTGGCCAAACTCCGGTATGGTTTTCTCCATCTATATCAAGAACGTTTGCAATGGTGGAAATGGAGAAAAACTTCCCGTCAAGGGTATATCGATTGGACACACTTTGTGGCAGAGATTTATGAAGGCTTTGACACTGACACCAACCATTTGGGTTGTTTGACAAAGTTAAAACAATCAGGAACAGTGGAATACTTTATAGCTTCCTTTAAGAGCATGGATTTTCAGACAGAGGGCATGTTTGATTCCTTTTTCTAAGAATGTTTTATCAGTCACCTCAAGGATGAGATTCG
Source organism: Picea sitchensis (assembly GCA_010110895.2). NCBI lineage: Eukaryota > Viridiplantae > Streptophyta > Pinopsida > Pinales > Pinaceae > Picea > Picea sitchensis. Next base: position 45,814 of record SNQJ01S0071009.1, read on the forward strand.
GGCCCATGTCCTCATGGCTCAGCCTCAGAGTTGGGTGGAGGCTACTAAATGAGCTAAAGAAGCACAATAGGTTGTATCTTCTCAAAACCGGAAACCCTCCTTTATCCCTCGCACTAAACCAGTCAATCCCACTACTCCCTCTGCTCAACTAAAGATCCAAAAATTGACCAGGGATGAAATGGCTGAACGCTAACTCAAAGGCCTTTGTTATAATTGTGATGACAAATATTTTATGGGCCACAAGTGTAAGGAACAAAATATTTTTATGGCCATCTCATAGGATATTTCGGAAGAAGATGTTGAAACTGCCCTTATGTCTGAGTCACCTAAAACCACTGACATAACCCCTCCCTCAGACCCTCTCGAAGTAGAACCGGTCATTTCCCTCAATGCTCTCACTAGATTCTCCATTCCCCAAACCCTCAAGCTAATTGGTTACATCAAGCATAGGAAGGTCATCATTCCGGTTGATAGTGGAAGCACCCATAATTTTATTCATCGCCGCATTGCCCAAGAAACTCATTGCTACATTCATGCCGTCAATAATTTCCAAATCATGATTTCCAATCGTGGCTCCATGAAATGTGGAAGGCATTGTAAAAATGTTCATCTCCAAATTGGTGAATACCACCTGAAATCTCATATGTTTTCTATCGACATGGGTGGTTGTGACATTGTGTTGGGTGCAGATTGGTTAAGGAGTTTAGGTCCCATTCTCATGGATTTTAAGGAATTAACCATGCAATTCGACCAGGAGGGCCACCAATATAAGTTCCAAGGCATCATTGTTGGTTCACCTGAGATCATTAGTTCCCATCGCATGGAAAATCTTCTCAAAAAAGGTCATTCTGGTGTTATTTCCCAACTCCATGCCATACAAGCAACAAAGACACCCTTGGTGCCGCAAGACCTCCAAGCCATCCTTTCTAAACATCAAGTGGTCTTTTCCACTCCCTAGGGACTCCCTCCTTCCCATGTTATTCATGATCATTCCATTCCCCTTGTACCCAGAAGTCTTCCTCCCAATATCTCTCTATATCGTCACCCCTTTTCCCAAAAAAATGAAATTGAGAAAATGGTCTAGGAACTCCTTAATGTGGGCGTTATTTTCCCTAGTACAATTCCCTACTCTTCTCTTGTGGTCATGGTTTCCTGTCATTGATGACCTCTTGGATGAATTGAGTGGTGCCCAATTATTTACTAAACTTGATCTTCGTTCGGGCTACCACCAGATACGTATGAAAGAGGCAAACATTCCCAAGGCTTCCTTTAGAACTCACGAGGGCCACTATGAGTTTTTGGTCATGCCCTTTGGCTTGTGTAATTCCCCCTCCACCTTCCAAAGCCTCATGAATCATGTCTTCCGTCCTTTTCTCCATCATTCTGTCTTAGTTTTCTTTGATGATATCCTCATCTATAGCAAAACCTAGATAGACCATCTTTCTCATGTGGATCGAGTTCTCCGTCTACTCTCTCAGCAAAAACTTTTCCTGACACAGTATAAATGTTCTTTTGGCGCCTCAGAAGTTGATTACTTGGGTCATCTAGTTGGCAAGGACGGCATCATGGTGGATCCTAAAAATATCGAAGCTATGAAAGATTGGCCTCACCTAAAGACTCTCAAAAGCTTGCATGGATTTCTAGGCTTAACAGGTTATTATCCCAAGTTTTTTAAGAGTTATGGGAAGATTGCAGCACCTCTCACTGCACTCCTAAAAAATAACTCTTTCACTTGGACTCCATCCATTTCTCAAGATTTTCAAAACTTGAAGATGGCCATGTGCACCACTCCAGTCTTGGCCCTTCCTGATTTCACAAAGACCTTTGTCTTGGAATGTGATTCTTCATGGAAAAGAATTGGTGTTGTCCTTATGCAAGAGTGTCGGCCTTTGGCCTTTACCAGCAAGAAACTGTCTGAAACAAATCTTGTCAAATCAATCTATGAAAAGGAAATGTTGGTTATTATGCATGTCATTGATCTGTGGCACCCTTATCGATTGGGGCAATGCTTCCAAATTAAGACATACCATCAAAGCCTCAAGTATTTTCTGGAACAACACATTTCCTCCTCAGAGCAACAAAAATGGGTGACTAAGATCTTTGGATATGATTATGAGATCATTTACAAGAAAGGAGAACACAATGTGGTTGTGGATGCACTTTCCTGAAAATAAGAAGATGAAGGATCCTTTTTTTCTCTTTCCTTCATTGTACCAGATTGGCTCCAAGCCGTTTACCGGGAATGGCTACAAGATCCCAAAAGTTCACATCTGATCCAACAATTGCAGTCCAATGCTCCAGCTTCCCCAGGGTACTCTTGGCTCCATGATGAGTTTCGATACAAAGGTCGTTTGTATTTAAGTAAACAATCAAACCTTAAATCCATGGTATTTTTTGAGCTTCATGCTACACCCACAATGGGGCACTCCGGGTTCACCAAAACCTATGACAGGGTCAAACATTCTTTTTTCTGGGATGGTATGAAACAAGACATTCGTAATTTTGTCATTGAATGTGATGTGTGTAACACAACAAGGGATAAATAGCCAAATCTCTGGGCACACTACAACCGCTTTCGATTCCACCTGCTATTTGGAGGGATATCTCTATGGATTTTATTACAGGCTTACCCAAATCGGAAAATAAATCAGTCATCATGGTGGTTGTTCATCGTCTTTCCAAGTATGCTCATTTATACGCTCTTCAACACCCATTTATAGCATCCATGGTGGCTCAACTTTTCATGGATCAGGTCTTCAAGCTTCATGGCATGCCGCATTCTATTATTTATGATCATGACCCAACTTTCACCAACAACTTTTGGCAAGAACTGTTCAAGCTACAAGGCACCCAATTACATCTCAGCACAACTTATCATCCCCGGACTGATGGTCAAACAAAATTTGTCAAAAAGTGTTTGGAAACATATTTGAGGTGTTTTTGCTCGGAAAAGAAAAATTAGTGGGCTTAATGGTTACCCCTAGCTGAATGGTGGTACAACACTTCATACCATAAAGCTACACGCATGACTCCTTTTGAAGTGGTATATGGACAAAATCCACCTTCATTTCTCTCATACTTACCTAGTGTCTCGAAGGTCCAGGCAGTTGACCAAACACTTACAGTTTGAGAGACTATTCTCTGTAGCCTCAAAGAGAATTTGTTCATGGCACAGAATCCCATGAAGCAACAAGCAAATCAAGGCTTCTCTGAACGTCAATTTGCAAAAGGGGATCAGGTGTTTCTTCGAATGCAACCTTACAAGAAAAATTCCCTCAAGGTCGATCATTGTCAGAAGCTAGCACCCAAATTTTATGGTCCTTATACCGTTCTCAAGCAAGTGGGATAGGTGGCCTATCAGTTAGCTTAGCCCAGTCATTTGAAGCTACATCCTGTTTTTCATGTTTCATGCTTAAAGAAGGTGATTGGAACTCAGTGCCAAATTCAAATGAACCTTCCCGAGTTAGTCGAAGAAGGATCCATTTGGCTACAACCACAAGTAGTTTTGGACCAGCGTGAGTGTCGCCTACATCAGAGAACCATCAAGGAAGTGTTAGTCCAGTGGAAATATACAACTCCAACAGATGCCACTTGGGAACCAGCTACCATTCTGCAGCAATTTCCAGATCTCAAGCCTTGAGGACAAGGTTTTTTTTAAGGGGGATGACATGTTAGGGTCCTAACCCACACATAGGTAGAACAATATATTTGGATGTAATAAAGGTTAATATTAATAAGTCCTTGCAATAAAATAAAATAAGTGTAATGTAAGAAGACCTAATAGAAGCTTCCGCTTCTAGAAGGATCTTCCTCTAGATGCTTCTTTTGATAGACATATTTAGTATTAATAGGATTCAAGGGTATGAGAACCCTAGATTGGATATTATTGTAATAGAGATCTACTCGAATGGAGGTTTCCCCCTCGAAGAGGCCCGTGAACATTGCTCTCAGAATCAAAGTATTATTTATGTTGTTATTCTTATATCATTTCAATGTTATTGTGGTGATTGTTCTAGTTATATTGTTGTTATTATGCCATTTCTATCATTTTATTTCTGTTCTTCATAATTTTTATATTTGTTATATTACAACCGAACCCTACATATCTTAACTTGCCACAACCCCTTTCAGATGGGGTTGGGATTCCAACCTTTGGGTCCCATAGATGTTGCACTACCCCTTACGGTCACCTCGACCTAATCATCTCCTGCTCCAACTGAAGCTGACAAAGCCACCTAGTTCATTAAGCGGATCCATCACATCTACCAATAGGTTTAGGATATACTATAGAAGTCCAATACCAAGTACAAGCAACGCCATGATCAGCACCGTATGCCACATCAGTTTCAGGTGGGAAACGAAGTTTGGTTGCACTTGAAGAAAGAATGCCTTATAGGGCCCCATAGAAAGCTTCTCCCACTCTGTTATGGGTCGTACACCATCATCAGGGCTATGGGTGATAATACTTTTGAACTCAACATTCCTCTTTTCCTTGGCCTGCACCCAGTGTTTAACGTGGATCTCCTTCAGCCTTATTTCCCACCATTATTGGACACCTCAGAGATAGCAGAACAATTGACACCAACAGAGCTCAACCCCGAATACATACAACAAGAATGCAGTGATCATATTGTGGAAACACAAGTCAAGGGCACTCGCCAGTAAAGAATCCATCTTTATCAAGTTGTCAAAGCAGGACAGCTCCTGCACCAAGGCAAGTGGCTCACCCGGGGCCAAATTCATAAAACATTTCCTCATATGATGGGAGCCATCAATGCAATGGAGACCATTCCTTCCTAGGGG
>SNQJ01S0071010.1:0-38453 GCA_010110895.2 Picea sitchensis
TTGCCCCCTCGAAGAGGCTTATTATATGAAATTATCTCTTTTTCAAGGCATTGAGTACTTTTTTCTGAGGTTTTTCTATGCTATATTGATAGTTGGTTCTTAACACTATGAGATTTGGAGTTGTATTATAACTTGGAAGAAATTTGAACAAATCCAAAAGTGTTTTATAATAAATAACTTTAAATTAAAGGAAATATTATCTAACTTTCCTTTTAGAAGATTGGATCCCCCTTGAGAGTAAGGTTATGATAAGGTACTTAATGTATAAGACTACCATACCCCCAAAGTAGGGGAAAGGAAACACTGAAGTGAATTAGGGTGGTTATGTTGTTCAAAGATAAGGGGATTTGTTTTTGGATGGAAAATGAATATTTCAATAGGTCTTCTAGTAGGGGTAAATGCAAGTGGACATATTATGGGAGGATGTGATGTCAGAGGTCCTGAAATACATGTTCATCACTAAATCAACCTCAATTGGTGTTTCTAATCTTCCAAGGACTATTGGAATATAAAGAAATAAAGGATTGTTGTGATGTATCAAGGAATTTTCATTGGTAATTGGTACAATTAAATTAGAGGTTGGAAACCACTAGTTCATATGAGGTCCATATTCCAAAGTGCATGAGAGGGCCATCACCTCAAAAATTTGCAGCCATTTATGATATGTTACGCCCAACTTGATAAATATTATATGGGTGAGAGACAATATGGAACAAGTCTTTGATTGGGAGTCAGGTGTGGAATGACTAGAAGATTATAGACATAATAATATCTCATGTGTTGTACTTTGTCTCGAGTGGTATATGTTTCTTTATTGAAAACCTATAATATATGGTCAACCAAATAGAAAATTTGCAATAGTAGTGTTGTACATCTTTTAACCATTACTTGGTGTGAGTTTCTCTATTGAAAACATACATTATGTGATCAACCAAATAAAAAAGTTGTGGAAAAGTTGTGATAGGAGTGTTGTGCATCTTCTAACGATTATTTAGATACAATACATTCCAATGTTATTATCCCATTATAACATTGAGTTAAGGAACCATTTCTTTTTTGTTTAGATAAGAAGAAATGTGCAACAACTTTCCTCGTCTATGAGTTTCTCTATTGAAAATGTACATTGTGTGATCAACTAAATGAAAAAGTTGTGATAGTAGTGTTGTACATCTTTTTATGGTTACTTAGACATAATATACTCTAATGTTATTATCCTATTTTAACATTAAGTTGATGAAACATTCTTCTTTACTTTAGAGAAGAATAAATGTTCAACACTATGAATGAGGTCATCACTTATCAAAAGTAATTTTGAATGTCAAACCGAGAAGTAGGTTCAACACAATATGTCTCACTTCCCTTTGCATCCTTTTTAGTTTCATCCACATTCAATTTGGGAAAGGGTGAAGAACAATGACACTCCTTGCCAAACTTTATTGATCCTTTTCTCCATTTGTAATGGGGATATATTCCCCACAACAACCTAAAAATTGTGCCTCACTTTCCTATAATGATTGGTGATTATCTGAAATCCCATCCTACTTCTTGATAGGTCTCGTCTCATCATCCTCTTCACCATCTAGATCCATAGATTGAGACCGTGTGACTCTCCTTCTATGCGTATGGTTACAATCATCATCACTTATCTCCATCTCCTCAAGATCATTAAATACATGAATTGAACACTGGGAAGTCTCTCAGGTTTTGGAGAAAAAGCTTCTCAATTATAAAAGAAGTCCTCTAACAACAATAGTTCCAACATCATTCTTCATGGTATCCTCGATTTCCTCAGTAGATGTTGGAATTGAACCATCTTTGAGGGCATGAAATAATGTTGTGACAAAGGAATTTATACCATCTCCAAGGAAATCATATAATTTATCAATGCATAATTTTTTCAATTCCTTCTTAGGCTTATTGTTTTTCAGCAATGCCAACACATAATTTGCCAATAATGTAGGATCTTCCTTTGTTAGGGGTTGCAGATTTTTTATAAGGTAATTTGTTAAAGGGGTATCCTCGCATTGTTGATTTGTTGCTTCCTGCATTCAATGTCACTTTTAAAACCGTAACTCTGCTATTGGGGACACTCTAAATTTTCAAGACTAAATAGAGTATCCTTAGCCACAACTACATGTTATTTAAATATTGCAAAATTTGATCGACACGGAATAATTTGTAAAGGGTTGGAAAAATATAGACCTTGTAATGAGAGGTGGGTGACCCATGCTATTTCCAACATAATTAGCACAAGAATTTGTGAAAAATTGGCAAAATAATGGCCCTCTAATAAGAGGTGGGTGAACCATGCTATTTCCAATAAAATTAGAGAGGAGAATTTGTGAAAGGTTGATAATATAATGACCCTATAATAAGAGGTGGGTGACCCATGCTATTTCCATATTTAACGTAAACTCGATAAAGCCACCCGGGCACTTACAAAACTCGTTGAATGAACTTTTGGAACTACTCCCAAAAGGTTATTGGGAAAATGTAAAATATATGGAAAGGAATTGAAACTCCAATGTGTGATATTTGGAACTAGATCCAATAATTTCCAAACCACAAAAATAGTTCACTTATGAAGAGGGGTTGAAAGGCTTCCACGTGTCAAGCCTCTCCTTATCAAACAAACTCTCTTTTTTATTTGGCCTGACTGAGTGTTTATTTGAGATCCCTTGCATACCACATGTTGTGTGTTAGAATCCCATCATGAGAAATACGAAGGGACATCTGCTACTACATTTTGCAACTTTCATTATTTTTTCGTATTCTGAGCAATACGAAAAAATAATTGCATAAAAAACCCCATTAAAATTCAATTTCGTAAATTTGAGAAACTTGTGGGGAAGCAGAACCCTGAAATGAATCCATATCCTATGCAGGGGACGCATTTTGCGTTCAGTGTGAATGGGAATGAATTGCAACAGAGAATGGCGGGCAATAAAGTAAAGTTTGAATACCACTTTCTCTTGGAATTCCTAACTTACATAGACATTAAATCTAATTTTCATAACATTTACAATAACACCAATTTCCACAACTTGTTAACTCATAAGAATCAAAATGATCTTATAAATTTGTTTTCCAAATTATTTGATCAGAGAAACAACTTGATAAATGAAAGTTTATAATTAAGTCTATCTGATTTATATTTAGAGACCACCAAATTATTTGATCAGAGAAACAACTTGATAAATGAAAGTTTATAATTAAGTCTATCTGATTTATAATTAAGTCTATCTGATAAATGAAAGTTTATAATTAAGTCTATCTTATTAAGTCCACCAACCACTGATCCACCTTAATGTTGCACTCTTAAAGTTTTGTTCTGGTCCAGTTAACTGCCATTGGGCCAACAGGACCATTGAGCCACCGGGACATCAGTTCTCCTATGCAATATTCGTTGCACCTTTCAATGGTTAACTAGGTCCAGTTACATCGGCCATCAGGCATTTGTTTCACTCCTCCAACTCATCCCTACTTGTTCATGAGTCCAGTTTGCTTTAACTAGCCCACTGGACACCGAAACTCTAAACAAACATACTCGATTGATCAACCATCTAGTCTGGTCCGTTCTGGTCTGGTTGATCTCTAATGATTGATGGTCGGGATTAAATTAATCTTCGGGTCCACGAGCATGTTACCAAGTCTACGATTTTACCACATTATTCGATCACCAATGTTCATCTGCTACTTAAATAGTGTGCACAATTTTTCTTGTGTTTGTCTAGTTTCTTTTGTTCCTTCAAAGTTCATAGGAACTTCGACTCTACGCTCTCAACCTTGCTCCTCTCCCAACAATATTGGCATACTCTCACCTAGTCTTTTAGTCATACTCCCCTCTATCCTTTACACAACAAATTCACCATTTCATTGTAAATGCATCCTTATTCAAAAGGATTGGGCTATCACAACCTACTTCTCATCCGACATGTTCACATAGAAACCATCATCTCATTCATAAACACGAGAATTAACTTAGAATCCAAATACACAATGCTCGAAAGAATATAAACACATTCATTTCATTAATCCAACTCTATATAGGGATTCTGTAACTCATAAGCCTTTCTATTTTTGTTGGCATGATCTCTCATTTTTTTCCTAATTTCACTCTGTTTGGCCACATCATTCATGCCCGATGGATTACATATTTATGTGGAAGATAAACTCCCAGACCACTGAAACAGATCCCTAAAATTGTGCAACTAATTACAACAATAATATTCCTATCTATATTCTTGATTACATTCATACAAGTATCAATAAGATCGAATCCTCCAAACTTAGGAAAATACACACTAACCCAACTAATTTCTTTAATAATCCATTTACATGATGATTAGGGGAAAACAAACCCATTTCTTCCTACCCTTCTAGAATCACTAAAATACAACTTGAATTAAGGAAAATACAATTAATTCCATTATGGAACCCGCTCTCTTTGGTAAATTCCAAGACCCCCCTAGGCCTACTCAAAATGGTTGATTTTGATGTGAGTATGCTCTTGCATCAGACTCCCAAGGTAAAAAAAATTATGATCTCCTTATCATAAGTATTACATTTGTAGAATTCCACTTGGATCCCAAAATTTATGTTTTTGTCCATTTACATTACTATCATGTTTTTGTATTGTTGTTCTCTGCAACCTTCCAGGGTCCCATACTTTACTTTGTTTTCCATCTGCCTTGTCTTCACAACCATATTTATCCAATTGAATTTGGTTGTTGATTTTCTTCACCATTTCTTTTCTTTCCCACTTGGAAATATTCATCAAATGCTTCCATAATTCATCCAAATCAATTTCTATTCATGCACTTTGTTGGTACATATTGTTGTTGCAAATTGGTTGTTTCAAACGTTCACATAAAATTGGTATGGTTCTTGCAATCTCTTTGTCTTCGCACCTTTTTTCGTTCTCAACTCCTTGAGGATATTTATATCACTGCACATTGGTCTTCCCTTCCTGAGACATTATCTCAACAATTCTTTGTTGCATGAGATTTTTTCTCCGCTCTATTTCATACACTTCTTCATAAGTGTTTAAGGCGCTTAGTTTCCTTCTCCATGGTTGTTATATAAGAAGTTGGCTATTCTCATCTTCATAATTCTTATATATGACTACATATTCACATAACTCAAACACATTACAGAAAATAATTTGCTTATTAAATTCTTGAAGTCTCACATCAATCAAGAAAATTATTGTTAATACCACATTTTGTCTTCATTATATATGTAGTTTGTTGCTTCTTCCTGTGCATTAGTTCTATCTTGAATTTCTTATTTATATTTTACAGCCTATTGATTACACTTAGTAATTTAATCCTCTTTATTTTCTTCCAATACAATTTGATCTAGGTGGATATCACTGGTCATCCACCTATTCCAACTGGCTCACATATATATTTCATCTTGGCAGTTTTAGTTTTCATTTTGACAATTTTTTTCTAGCTTTTCAAGTCTTGAACTTTTGGGGTTGTTTTGAGGCCCTAAACAACATTTTATGGGCCCGCCATAGTGACACTACATACAAAGTTAGAGTGTGGTGACATAATGTGTATTCCTCAGATATACCTTTCCAACAGACTATCGTGCACCTAAAACGAAGATCGTATGCAAAAATTATGACCCTGGGAAGTTGATGTACCAACTTACCCCAATAGGGCCCACATGACTTTTGGCGCTTCATCTCCTAGGGTTAGGTTTTTGGATGTCTAGGTTTTTGTAATTCATGTTTGATGTAAAAAGGCCTTTGGAACCTCATTGTAATCATTTTCTAGTGAATAAGCATAGCCATCATATATTTTCCAATAGATAAGTTGCCACCATTCTAGCAAGTTTGTTTCAGTCTACATTTTACAGTTTCAACATATTTCTTTATTGAATAGAAGCCAAGTTTTATTGTATCTCTGTTATTATTCATTGTATCTCTATGTTCATAATACATATTTGTATTCATTTCATTTTTCTCATAAAATATGTATCAGTGGTATTAGAGCGGTATTCTCCTTGTCGTCTTAGTGCATGTCCCCGACGAGGTTAGGGTACAAAGAGTTGGATCTTGAGCTTGTTTCTCTTGAGGAAAAAATATCTCACATGCCTAAGAAACCTTCCATGGTAGGAGAAAAATAAAGACAATGGGACAGGAGATCCTTTCAATTTTTTTCTCAAGGAATCTTTCATGCAACAAAGGAACTAGAATATGGATATTTTTGCACAAATCCTTCGACGACTACCAATAGGTGATGCATCTTCCTCGAGTGGAGGCGCCACCCTCTTTAAGGTACATATAAACTTTGATATCCTTATATTTGAAGGTCAGATAAACACGGATGATGTAGAAAAATGGTCGAATCTTCAAGAAGGGTATTTTTTTGTCCATAGATTTTCCAATAGAGAAAACATTACATTTTTTCTCTTCAAAGTTGTCCCCCATGTCAAAGATTGGTGGGAGACTTTCTGTGAAAAAAAGGAAATAGAGGAACCCTCATTTTTTACAGTCGCACTCACCTAGGAGTCCTTCAAGGATGCTATTAAGGAACAATACTAACCTGTTGGAATTTATGACGACATGTATACAAGATGGACCACACTTTGACGGGAAAGGGACCAAACTGTGCCAGAGTTCATACTCTGTGCACCAAGCTGGGTATAAAATATTCTGAGCGACATCTAGTGCTCAAATACCACGACAGTCTACATAGATACATTTAGAAAGAAATTGATTTTCTGGTCATCCGTCCTTGGGTGCGACCTATCAATATGTCATCAAAATCGGGTAGAAGCTTAAACAAAAGATGCAGAAGTTTGGGTCTGGGAACCCCTCACAACAGAATCAGGGAAAGGGAAGCCCCAACCCATAGAACAAAGGGAATAGAAAATATGGAAAGCCTCAGGAAAAACAGTCTAAGCCGCAAAAAAAAATCACAATGGAAATATGAAGAAAGACATCGGGAAGTGGTGTGACTCCCATAAGAGCCCCTGGCATGACACTGTTGATTTCTTCTCAAAGAATTCATTGGTGGTTGAGGTGAAATCCTCTGAATCAGATGTGGGTTCTGACTCAGATTCAGAACCATAAAAGGGGAGATGGATTATTGAAGTCGAACCCAGTCCCACCATTGCCACCACCAAGATTTAGCCCGGTGAACCTGATGAGCCAACCCAAGGCGAGCGCCTATTTCATTCATAGATGTGGGTGAAGGGTACTCCACTACACTTCATCATTGATAGCGGTATCCAGAAGAACCTCATATCAGTGGAGGTTTTCAAGAAGTTGTCCATGTCGACCATGCCACACTCGCAGCCATACACCATTGAATGGCTCCACCAAGGAAGCGATCTTCACGTCATCCAAAAGTGTTGCATGTCCTACGTCATGAAGCCCTTAAAAGATGATTTATTGTGTGATGTTTCTCCCCTTGAAGTTTGTGATGTTCTTTTGGGCCAACCTTATTTATGGAAACATCATGTTGTATATGAGTCTAGGCCTTGTACTGTTATTATTACTTTGAACAGGAAATTTTATAGGATACCTGAGGTAGTCCCAGCTACTTTCATTTCCTTGATCTTTGCCAAGCAATGCAGGAAAGTCATCTCTCAGACCAAGAAGTTTGTCTTCTTCGTGATTCACTCTCAAAGTGAGTGAAAGGTTGCAACCACATCCATGGACTCCGCGGTCAATATATCCATGCATCAGAAGCAAGTGGATAATGTCATGGAAGAATACAAATACATCCTCTCCTCACCCAGTGGGGTACCTCTACACTGTCAGGTCAAGCATTCAATCATTCTGACCCCCGACGCATCGTTACCTAGGGATAGTCTATTGTCTCTTTCTATTAGAAAATGAGGAGATCAAGTGTCAGATCCAAGAACTGCTCCAAAAGGGGCACATACGACTGAGCTCATCACTGTGAGCAAGCCCAATCATGCTTGTGCAGAAGAAAGACGGGACCTGGAGACTCTTCATCGATTACCAGGCCCTATATAAAATCACAAGCAGGAACTGGTACATGATTCCCTGAATCTATGATCTCCTTGACTATATCAAGGGGGGAAAATACTTTAGTAAGATTGATCTGAAGTCTGGCTACCATCAAGTCTCAATAGAGTATATATATGTATGGAAACTGCCTTCAAGTCCAAAGAAGGTCTTTTTGAAGGGTTGGCCATGCCCTTTGGTTTGACGAATGCCCTAAGAAATTTCATGAGGATGGTGGATTATATCTTCCAGCATTTCACCAATTATTTTGTGGTGGTGTATATGGGTGACATCATCATCTAAAACAAGAATTGGGAGGAACACTTGCAACATATTCAACATGTTATGCACACTCTACGACAACACAAGCTATATGCAAATTTGGAAAATTTCTCCTTCGGTGTGGATAGAGTAGAGTACCTAGGTTACATTTTTTATGAGCATGGGGTGCATGTGGATCTAGCCAAGATCCAAGTCACTCGTGACTGGCCAGACCCAACCACACTCACTGAGCTTCAAATATTTTTAGGCCTTGCCAATTTCTATCACAGGTTCATGTTGGGATTCTCCCATATTACATGGCCCTCAACCAAGTAACCAAGGGTGGTGGTAAGGAAAATTTCATATGGGGCCTATCACAACAACAAGTGTTCGATGATTTGAAGCAGTGCTTGTGATAAACCCCATTTCTCTCATTACCCGACCTGCAACAACCCTTTGAGATTGATACAAATGCTTCAGACTATACTGTGGGCACAGTTCTCATTCAACAAGGAAACCCCGTGGCCTATAATAGTGAGACACTATCAAATGTCATCCATAAGTACCCTACTTATGACAAAGAAATGTACTCCATTGTGAAATCCTGCTTCCAGTGGAGGCATTACATTCTCGGGAAGGAGACATTCGTCCAAATTGATCATAAGTCGTTCTAGTTCATGCAGACACAAGGAAAATTGCATAATAACCGCCATTAGAAGTGGTCCACATACTTGCAGCAATTCCATCTCAACATCAAGTATAATATAGGAAGCACCAACCACATCGTTGATTGCCTCAGTCGCTACCAGTTGCAACACTCACCACAGTCCTAAAATCCTACAACCACGAGACCTCCAGATGGCCCCAACTCTATGAGAGAGATCCTGACTTCGCCGCCACCTACCATATGCTAGGAGAAAACACAGTTGTCACTCATTTCCATATTTAGTATGGGTTGGTGTGACATATGCTCCATATTTGTATTCCATCAAGCGAGCGGGTGAAGCTAATTTGGGAAGTCCACAACAATTGGGTGGAAGGACATTTCGGTGTAGAAAAGAGAGTGGAAGTGTTGCATCAACATTTCTATTGGTAAAAACTTCGACATGATGTCAGCAAGTATATTGGCTCCTGCACTTCATGTGCCATTTCCAAACCGACCATTAAGAAACAAGGCATGTACACCCCTCTAGCTACTCCTGAAAGGACCTAGGAATCCATCTCGATGGACTACATGTTGGGCCTTCCATCAACCAAATGGGAAACTAACTTTTTTTTTGTGGTGGTTGATCATTTTTCTAAAATGGCAATTCTAGCCACATGTAAGAAGAGAATCACAGTAGAGGCCACTACCAAGTTCTTCTTAGAACAAGTGTGGGTACATTTTTGGATACCAGAAATCAATGTATTAGATCAGGACAGTCAGTTCCTTATCACATTATGGTTGAGCCTCTGGTCACTAATGGACAACAAGCTCACCAAATCCACTGCCTTCCACCCCCAGACGGATGGCCAAATCGACGTCGTTAACCAAATGATCATGCATATCCTATGCATGTAAAATTCTAAGCATCCCCAGACATGGGATGAGAGTCTTCCCTATGTTCAAAACAACTGCAAAAGAGCCATGCATAGCTCAACCGACCACAACCCCTTTCACGTGGGGTTGGGATTTGAATCATTGGGTCCCATGGATGTTGCACTACCCATTGCGGCCACCTAGGAAAAATCTTCCCATGATCAAATTGAAGCTGAAAAAACTACATGTTTCATTGAATGTATCCATCACATCCGCCAACAGGTTCAGGATATTTTTCAGAAATCCAATGCCAAGTACAAGCAGTGCCATGATCAACATCAGGTGCCACACAAGTTTCAAGTGGGAGATAAAGTTAGTTGTACTTGTAGAAAGAGCGCCTTACAGGTCCCCATCGAAATATTTGTACACTTTGTTATGGACCTTATACCATCACTAAGGTTGTGGGTGAGAATTATTTTGAGCTCAACATTCCCCCCTTGTTTGTCTTGCACCCAGTGTTTAAGGTGGACCTCCTTCGGCCATAATTTCCACCATTATTGGACACCTTAGAGGTAGAAAAACAATTTACAGTGTCAAAGCTCAACCCTGATTACGTGTAATAGGAATCCACTGATCAGATCAAGGAAACACAAGTCAAGGGAACTCGCCAACAAAATTTTCAGCTTTATCGTGTTGTCAAAGCAGGGAAGCTCATGCACTAAGGCAAGTGGCTCACCCGGGGCCAAATTCAACAGAAATTTCCTCATCTGATGGGGGAACTCAATGCAACGGAGACCATTGCATCCTAATGGGGGGGGGGGATTGATACAAGTGTATATCGGTGTCCATCCACCTATTTCAACTGGCTCACATACAAATTTCATCTTGGCAGTTTTAGTTTTCATTTTGGCAGTTTTTTTCTAGATTTTTGGGTCCTGAACTTTCAGGGTTGTTTTGAGGCCCTAAATATCGTTTTTTGGGCCCACCACAATCACACTATAAAAAACGTCATAGTGTGACATCATAATGTGTATTCCTCGGATATACCTTTCCAACGGGATATCGGGCGCCTAAAACGAAGAGTGTATGCAAAAGTTACGACCTCGAGAAGTTGATGTACCAACTTACCCCAACGAGGCTCACATGACTTTTGGCGCTTCATCTCCTAGAGTTAGGTTTTTAGATGTCCAGGGTTTTGGCATTCATGTTTTATGTAAAAATTCCTTTGGAGCCTCATTGTAATCATATTCTGGAGAATGAGCATATATGTCACATCTCTTCTTAGAGATAAGCCACCACCATTCTAGCAAGCTTGTTTCAGTCAACATTTTACAGTTTCAGCATATTTATTTATTGAATAGAATCCAAGTTTTATTGTATCTCTATTATTATTAATTGTATCTCTATGTTCATAATATAGATATGTATTCATTTCATTCTTCTCATAAAATTTGGATCACAATTCTTTCTTCTTTATTTACATGAAACATAATTTTGTCTTCCCTTATCTTGTCTTCTTTAGTTCCTGCAAAGACATGCTTAAATAAACAATTAATTTGAAAAACTAAATGCTCTTGTGCCTTGATTGATGCTTCATATATCTCATTCTTGATATGTATTATTGAATATTGTCTAGGATTGAGTCTATCTGCAATCTCTGTGCAATGTTTCTCAACCTTGGGATTAATTAACCACTCTTCCAGAAGCTTTAACTCCTCTTTAAAATTTGTTAACATTGCATATGAGTGGTGTCCTTGTTTTTATTTGTCATCCTCATGATGTCTTCACAAGTCAATATGTTCCTATTCATTGTTACAATAAGTTATTATAATTTCTCTTCAACATTTGCATCATTTGACTGTGTATAGCCTCCCCTTTGATTGCTTTTATGAGATAATGGTGTCTCTTTCTCTGTTGTGACAGATTTTTTATTATGTCCTTAAGGCAATTGTTTACCTTCCTCTTTGTTTATGAAAGCTTCTAGTGGTTGTATATTTTCATGACCTTCACAAGATGCATACACACACATTTTATTAATTTTAAGAACATGAGACTCATGATTCTCTTCAAATTCCTCTAGCATCCTTTCCTTATGTTCGATTGAACCCTCTAGGCTCCTCATGAGGTATTCATTACGAACCTCATCCCCTCCCTATTCATCATCTTCTTCAGCCATTTATCCCTGCTCTGTTTCATAACTATGAACTATTTGTCCTGCTTCTAAGGAATTTTTGTACTCAGATTCCATGAGTTTCTCCTCTGTTCTGATCCAAGCACTCAACCCGTGTCTAAGGTTTTTTTTCAACTTCCTTGAAAAAAAAATCTCAATAGGCCATTTTATCATTTTCTTCAACTTCCATCCACGTCTATGGTATTCCTAAACTTTCCCTTGTAGCATCTTCATCATCATATTGAGATCTTCCCTCAATTCATTTATTCTTTTGTCAATTTCCTCATTACTCATCTTTCTTTTGCCAATTTCTCTAGCATCTCCTCTCACTTTTTTCTAAATTCCTTATGAATCCTTCCTTTGACTGTCTCTAGTAATATCCATCTCTTCCTTTGTGATATTTCCCATGCTCCACAGTGGGCTACAATTAGCCTCTACAGTAACAAGTATTTTTCACCTTGCTACACAATACCTCACCAATTTTCTCTAATCTTGAACCTGGTCCTTTGGTATCTATGTTTCTCTCCTATGGAACCTTTTGATCTTTCTCTTCTCCTCTAGGATTCTACACTTATAATCACAATTTTCAAAGAGATTCGCCTTCTCTTATTCTTATAGGAAACTCTACCCACAATCACAATTGTGGAGTTGCCTCAACAACTTCTACCCAACATTAGCTAGAAGTTGTTCTTCTTTCCTTCTTTGTTACAACTTCTTTGGTGTAAGGATTTTTTCCACAAATCTTCTTTCTCTTGCCACTACCTACCAAAAAACATATGCTCTATCCAAATTAAATACAAATCATAAGGACCATTTACCTGCAAGATCTCATTAGATATGTCTCTTCAACCTACACCTTCATAAGTTGCTTCTTTGTCAGTTTCACAGTTCTACCCAACTTTCTTTTGTTGGAATTGTCCTTTTGCCAAACTCCTTGAGCTCTGATTTATTCTTACCCAAAAGTGTTATTGCACTCTAATACCAATTAACACAGGAAAAATACCTTGACTTGCACATACACCTATGTCAGATGGTCGAATTTGTTTAAAATCCAACCACTCGAGCATTATATATCCTAGCCCATATGACCAAGGGATTAACTCTATTCCAAAATTATGTGCACACACGAGGTGATATTTAAATCCACATTATCCTTTGTTAAACCCCTTCTTTATCTAGGCTTAAAAACCTTTATAACCATCCTGAATTTTCTCGGTTATATCACAATCAACTGGACATCGGTCCACGTTAATGTTGTTCTCTTAAACTTGTGTTCATGTTCGGTTAACTTCCACTGGACCACCAGGACCACTAGGTCACTAGGACATCGGTTCTCCTATGAAATCTTCGTTGAACCTTTCAATGGTTAACTTGATTTGGTTACACTGACCACCAAGAATGTTTTTCACTACTCCAACTCATCCCTACTTGTTCACGAGTCTGAGACAAATTAACTGACCCATCGAACACTGGAACTCTAAACAAACATACTTGATTGATCAAGCATTTGGTACGGTCCGATCGATCACTCTCAATTGTTTATCTCTGATGATCAACGATTAGGATTCAATCAATCTTCAGGTCCACGATCATGTCACCAAGTCTACAATTACACCACATGTGGTTCGATCACCGTCGTTGATATGCCTCTTGATCAATGCGCATAATTTTTCTTATGTTTTTTTGGTTTCTTCCATTCCTTTGAAGTTCATAGGAAATTTGAATCTTCACTCTTGACCTTGTTCCTCTCCCAACAAGGTTGGATTACTCTCATCTATTATTTTAGTTACGCTCCCCTCTATCCTTTACACAACAAATTCACAATTTCCTTATAAATGCACCCGTATTCAAAACGATGGGGATATCACCACCGGCTTCTCATCCAACATGTTCACATAGAAACCCTCATCTTATTTATACACATAGGAATTAACTCATGATTAAAATACAAAATGCTTGAAAGAATATAAACACATTCATTTCATTAATCCAACTCTATACAGAGATTTTATCACTGAGAAACCCTTTTATTTTTGTTGGTCTAATCTCTCCTTTTTGGCTTGATTTCACTATGTTTGTCCATGTCGTTCATGCCTGAAGGCTTACATATTTATGTGGAAGATAAACTTCCAAAAAAAGAAAATAGATCCCTAAAATCTTGCAACTAATTACAACAATATCATTCCGCTCATGATCCCTGATTACATTCATATGAGGATCAACAAGATCGAATCCTCCAAAGTTAGGAAAATCCACACCAAGCCAACTAATTTCTTTAATAATCCATTTACATGATGATTAGGAGAAAAAAAAAAACCTTTATTCCTACCCTTCTAGAATCACTAAAATACAACTTGAATTAAGGAAAATACAATTAATTCCATTAGTGAACCCACTCCCTTTGGTAAATTCCAAGACTCTCCTAGGCCTGCTCAAAATGGTTGATTTTGATGGGAGTGTGCTCCTAATCATTATCACTCTCATTTCTAAGTTAGAAAAAACAATCCCCAAGGTGAACCATCTCATTTGATTACCATCTTATTTTACGTTCACCAAACTATGCTTATGAGAGAAAACTCTAACTTAAATCCATTGGATCTTGATCATTATGTTTTGAAAAAGTGCCCATTTTCTCAAGGATTTTTCCTTGTTTTGATAAGTAGAAAAAAGCATGGGCACCATGGAGGGAGATGGAAACTCAATTTAAGTTGTCTAAAATCGATATAGGATGGGGCTAAAAGATTAATTTTGGATTCACTTTTTATAAAGTTAGTTTTATAGTGCCGTTTTGGTGGGTAGCACGACTAAAAATGAGACAACTCTAAGATTGTTTCCAAATGTAAACATGTTAATGATTGTACATGTATATACTTAAGGTGTATTAGATGGTTAATGAACAATATCTAGAGATTAAAGTCAAAGAAGAAAACTTAGCATCTATGTACATGGAAGCCTTTGGTAGAACCGAAAAAACATTTTCATTGAATCATTAATAATAGGTACCATAAGGGGTGGTAGGTGTAGGGGATCATTCTTGATCCTTAAGGAAAAAAAAAATTCTTACACCTGGAGGTTAGATGAGGCCACAAATAGTCAAGCAGAGGTTGTATCTTTAGTTCAAATTTTAATGATGTTGAAGTGGAAACAAATTAGAGAGGTCATAATGATCAAGGATTCCATCATAATCATTTGACATGTGCACTATCCCTCTTGTCATCCCAAGATTCTCATTGATTCCAATTCCCTGACATATTTATCAACAAATTCATCATAGGAATTGGATCGATCTTTCTAAAGGAATCAAACCCCCTACTAAAATTTCAAACCTAAATTCTAGTCCTTTATTGCTTGAGCCTAATGCTAGTTCCTTGTCTACCACGAGGTAGTTGAGGTTTGGTCTTGATTGATGATTTTTTTGATGGAGGTTTATTATCTCTTTTGATCTTATGATTTCAAATGTCTTCATGAGGCTTATTTTACCTATGATGTTTCATCGACATTTGTGTGATGGAATTGACACGTTATATTCATACCTTTTACATATTCCAAAGTTCTTGATGATCTAATATGGATCTAGGGTTCGATATCTAGTGCATGTCTTGAATAAGTTTGATGTTCGTTATTAATCATTTTTTTGAATTACTTATTCAAGGTTTGTATACTCTTTCTAGCATGTGGTTCCTAACATCTTTAGATTTATATTCTCATATATTGGAAAACTCTTAACTTGAATCACGAGGTCACTAATCCTTTCTATGTGATGGATAATAGGTGCATGCATCTATCATGATAGTTATTTAATCTAGATCATAGATGATTTCCTTCGAGAAACCTCTCCTCTTCATTTTCTTCATTTTCAGTACTTATTCATAACTTTACTTAAAGGAAAGGACATGTAACATTTCTCATTAACTTCCTAACCGATCTTGTCTCCTTCCGTAGTTGTAGGAACATATTATAAGGATCTCCTCTCTTCATGATTTCTCCAGCCTTGAGATGCATGTGGGGGAATCCCTATATCCTTCCATTTTTTCCTTCCCTTTCTTTGAAAACCCAATCCTGAGGCATATTGAGTCTTGTCCTTCTTTTCTTCTATTATTTTCCCTAAACAAACCTCATAGTTGGATTGTTCTCGACGAGATCTTTCCAATGACTACCATACTTAAATTCGAGTGACTGATTAGAAGTTATGCCCCCCCAAAGTTTCCTAATCTTTCTCTCACCTCTTCCACAACACACCCACGTGTATCCCTCTCATTTGTACCATCTGATGTGGCACCCATGTGGCGTTTATGTGGGACCCACCACATGTCCTTTTCATCATCGAGAGTTCTTCGTTTAAGTTCTTTAGTTCTTCGACCCATTCGTCGATGAAAAAAATTCCGTCATCGAAGTCCCTCTTCTCTATCACTTGGATGCCACTGATCCTCACCCACCGTCGACTCTCTCATGAACTTTTTTTCGTTGGGGATCCATCGCTCCTATCCTATACACTATACTCCATTCACCGACAATGATGCTCTCCTCTGCTAGATCCAACGATCATCAGGAGTTGGCGATTAATGGCCTCGATCATATTGGTGCCAAAAAGTTGGATGAAAGTTAACAACCTCACGCTTCCCCAACTGGAACCTTTGACCCATGGAACTTCCACCACGTTCCATCTAGCATGACATGTGTCATCGAGACTCGACGCTAACCATGACCCCAAAACTATAAATTACATTGGCATGTGGCACATCACCTCCATGACATGTGGACCCATATTCAACTTAACACATGGAATAATATGGATTTACACGTCATCAAAACATACTAGGTTTTATTCAACTAGGTGTTGACACCTGTCCTCTTGATCGTTTGGATATAGTCTAACATTTTCCTCGAGCACTCTGACAAATGGTTCATATATATTCGCTTGCTAAATCAATGGATCTCAATGGATCTTACTCTCCCATGTCTTCGGTGATCCCTCGTTGTCGATGATTATTTAACTCGTAAATCCCACATCGTCGACACTCCTCACCAACCTCCCTCTCCCCAATGATGACGCTTCTAGATCCGACGATCCATATCTCATTGTCATCACCTCCGAGGAATCATTGGTCTTCTGATCTCTTTGTCACTGAAACCCCATCACTTAGACGCTTTGATAGCCTTCCCCCCTGACCAATATTCGATATCTTTTTCTCAAACAGATCAATGGTTGTGAACTAATCCAACCTTCTCAAGCACCCAGGTAAAATATCAACGAACCAGATTCACCTGTAGGAAGATCAAGGGCTATTGAGTGTCATTTCTCAAATGAGAATAACTCATGCTACAAGTGTCAAAATGGGTCCAGTGATACCTAGTTGGAAAGGTATAGAGCATAGGAGTATAGTGGTAGAGGTATTTAGGTCCAAACAATAATGGAAAATCTCATAAATAGCAAAGAACATACAACCACTAATTTAGGGGGAAAATGACTATGTAAACTTCATACAACCATATATGGAGCTACAAACAATGAAATCAGGCATGAGATAGCTCATTGTAAATATGGAAGAGTGAAGAACAATATGGAATGGTGAATTTTTGTAGTCTGAGAGGGGAAATCCCATGAAAATACAGAACAAAGAGAAAACCCGAATTTAATTAGAAAGTGGAGTATGCATGCTAAAGAAGTCACATTCAAATACACAAGAGATACAATTGCACCAGCAAGAGCATGATCGACAACTGAGGCAGAGGAGAAGAAGACATGGTGATCTTAATTAGCAGAAAAAACCAGGAATGCCTGGGAAGATTCTAAGGAGCAGAAAAAGACAAGAACAAACCAAGTGGATAATATTTTTAAATGAATACCATTTATGAAATGTATAAAGACAAAATAACCACTCTTTTGTTAGTCTCTTCAGATTTTGTAACTCTCGTAGGTTCATTTTTGAAAATACAAGAGAAATTTGAAATGTAAGATAAGAAACTGAAGGAAAAGGAAACGAACAATCACTAGAACTGAAGAGTCTCCCGCTTGTCTTATAAAATAGAACTCATATGATGTATATAGAGATTTTTTCCCATTGTATAGACAATTGATACTCTTATTTATGAATATATAAAGAGAAGAAGAAATTTATGGAGTCATAATTGTTTGTAAGTGCTTGTGGGACTATTCTACACTGGTATTTGTGGTTTAAGTTTACTGGGTATTGATCATGTGAACTATTTATGTGCTTAGTCTCTAGAATCCTTATGTTTTTGTGATTTATTATGAGTATGATAATGATGTTACAAATTTCCTTTTCAACTATTTGAGACGATTTATGAAATATTATTATGCTAACATGTCTGGGTTGTCATGAATTATTTATGTTGTCTATATATTATCTTTCATTGTACTAAATCTATTAGTTTTTCTCCCATTATAGATTATAATTAGTTAGGATTAAATTAGTTTGTTTTTAGTTATATTAGCCTTAGGATTATTTATAACTCTTTGGGTGGCAGTCTGCTATATTTTCCCTTTTATTTCTTTTAATTTTGAGTGGCAGCGGGGCCCATAAACTTGTGGGAAATGCTACACCAAATGTGAGTGGGTCTAATTGGGACCTACCATTGGGAATTATCCCTCATATGCTTGACAGGACATTCAGACCCGTCAACACCAGTCAATCCATGGAAACCTCTCATATGCCGCAAGAAACTAATCATAGAAATAATAAGTGATGTGAGGGTGTTTGAAATAGTGAACCTTCAACATCGATCATTTTGGCCCTTGTTTAAAATTGAACATAAATATGGCCTATTGTTTAGATAATTTTACCTCCATGGTAGGTCATTTATCTAGGCCCATCACTATATGCTTGTATGTATGCATTGAGTTCATAACCCATAAGTAGTTGGAACAATTTCATTATAAACATCAATAAATTTTGTTAGAGAGTGAAAAACTATCTCTACGATCTGTCAACTCTCAGTGTGGAGGTCCAATTTCTCAAGGTCACCCTTTAATTTTGCATGGTGGAATATGAAACATTGAAGAGTCAATGATTGAATATGATCTTCCCAAGGAATATCCTAAGGAGTATTGGAGGGTAAGGTCATTATGGGCACATATTCTACACATTCCACATATTAGAAATTAACTACATGTGATTTCACATATATAATTTCATTTAAAAAACAAAATTTGATAATAAATATTGACATTTTACTAGGATACTCATCCTTTAGATAAGAATTGTCCTCTTGTCCAACCCTCTATCCCAACCCTCTATCCCAACCCCACCCTCATAATGAACACAATGCTTTGAATGAGTAGGGCCCTTAGAATTAGAATAATCATGTGCATCTAACCTCTCATGACCTATAGGTACAAATACACATATATACCGAGAAAGATGAATTTATGTATAAATATACACACACATATATGTACTTATATTCCATTTATAATATACAAGTAAATTTTAAGGAATTTACTTGCGACAAGTGGTGGGCATGGTAGGACCTGTACATTCACTGACATAGGATAGTTTTCTAAGTTTGTATCACAATCCCTTTGCCTCAGTTTTTGTTCCAATGAGTGTCAATACAATTGAGGAAATGGTTCTAGCCTAGACCCACCTAGGGATGGATTCACACTTTGATGGGATGATCTAGTAGGAGATGCATATGAAATGAGGACAAATATTAACTTAGAATTGAGTGTGATTGAATGCATGAATACACTTCAATATGGATGTACACACGATTATATGTTCATACATTTACATGCCTTAGACAATATGTCTACGAGATTCTATGGAAAAATATGACCATTTCCTACTATCGTTAGATGGGAGTGTAGAATTAGGTTCCCATTTGTCAATAGACATCCTAGAGTTCTTATGCACCAAACAATGGAGCAACAATTCCTCTCAATATGTGTGTATGTAAGGAAAGTGTTAATGTATCTGAATGATTAGAGTGTTATGAATAGTGAATGATTAGAGTGTTATGAATAGTGTGTAGGTGCAAAAACATGACGAGGAATTTGTAGGAGTGTGGGGTGAAGGAATCTATATGAGAGTGAAGGCATCTACGACACACAACATGACGAGAAGCATTATGATTGGGGTTCTTATAGAAAATCAAGAACAACATATGGAACTTAATTGCATAAATGCTCAGGAATGGAAGTATCTAAATCATTGATGATTACTTGATGAGCTTGAAGAAAAGTTCAATGGTGAAAAATGGTTTCTCTAAAACCTTTTGAATGAATTCCAGACATGAGATTTTGCTAGTTCTCTTATTATATTTCTTTGTTATTTTTACCAAACTTGATAAGGTAATTCTCCAAGAGAATCATTTCACCATGAAAATTGACAACAACTTGGTGGACTTTGATCATATCATTCTTACCACTCGAATTGATGGTACTACTCTCCCTTTGAATTCTCTCTTGTAATTCCTATTCACAAAACAAGTTTGAGACATGAGGGAGCATGGTACAGTGGAAAAAAATCACAAACTAAAGTAGATCACCTTTTGAAAAATGATGTATTCCTCTGCCTTATCCATGAAGAATACTTTAAACTTCATAATCTCTAGGTTTAGCAACTCTATGAAATCAAACTCCATCATCGACAATATGTCTTTGATATCATTAAAATCATCATCTTGATTGGATCCATTTCTTGAACAACCATTTCAACCATCTCTTTTAGTGATATAATAAGAATTAGTTTATCTTTCATCTAGACAATCTAAGGTTTCTACAGATCTAGGATTTTTTTTCAGGTCACACATATGTTTTTTTAGCAGAATGGAGGAAGAGGCCATCGATTACAAGAATGACCCATTGGAAGGATAGTGTTTTTGGTTCATATCAGTGGATACATATCGTAAACTTGACCCTCCTACATGCTACCATGGTTCTCAAGTTGGAGATTTTCCCTTGGACATGCTACTAGTTTTATCAAGCTCTCTAGCTCTGGGTTATTAGAATATATGGGAGGCATCAATGATATAGGTTTCATAGGAGGTATGTCATCTAATGATTTTATGAGTAGTTCTCTCACTTGTAAATCCCCAACCTTTAACTAGGAGGATCTAGGATCGAGAGGATTGGGGAATAGAAGAAGAAATTGCAAGAGTGTGAAGAACAAAGTGGAGGTGGTAAATATGGAACTTGGAGAGAGCATCAAGATTCATCCATAGTGGGATGATTCCCAAGAAAAAGGATGAATGTTGAAACCACAAAATCTTGGACAAAGGAAAATTTCACAGGCTTGCTCAGCTACTCCCCACACAATATGGTTTTGGTCAAATGTTGGTTGGTATTTATTCTACATTCAAGAGAGAATGCAAATAAAATCATTAAATCTCAATATACATGGGGTTATCGATCCCTCTTTATGAAGAAGTGGCATTTGGAATTTGATACAATATCATCCCATATGAATTTTGTTCCAATATGGATTAGGATCCCAATTTTACCCCTGATATTACGGTCAGATGAAGTCTTCAAGGAAGTTGGGAATTCCCTAGGTTTATTATATGATGTGGGAAACTCCTATAAGGACTTTGGCTACATGGGTATGGCTAGAATTTTGGTCAGATTGGAACTCTCAAAATTCATGGAAGACTTAATTATGATCAGAAAGGGGCCAACCATATTTAATAAATATCTGTATTATGAAGGACTCTCATTTAAATGTGGTCGGTGTCACTTTTTATGGGAATCTGGTGAAGGATTGTTTTCTCCCACTCAAGTGGAAAGTATGGGTCTACAAAGAACACAAGGAAGTTGTAGAATCTCCTCAACCCTCTCTACAAAAGGCTTAGAGTGATGAATTCCTACAACAACATAGTCACTCGATGATTGCTATAGTTGAGGACCAGATAACCCATCTCAAAGAGAACCCTGCACCTTCTTTCTACAGAGAGGATTTCTTGGGTAAGATTAACTCTACTCATGTAACCTTTTTTCATTTACAAAAGACTAAGAAATTTTGTTTTGGATCTTGGGAGGTTTGAATATTGAATCCTCTTGAAACCCATCCATGTGAATTATTTCCCAGTATCTCCAAGATAAATTCAACCAATCCCCTCCCCCTATTGCTCTTGATGGGCTGGGTAATCCCCTAGAGAAACTGTCTTCTCCAAATTCCCCCATAAACTCTCCTAGCCTCTCTTC
This sequence comes from Picea sitchensis, assembly GCA_010110895.2. Lineage (NCBI taxonomy): Eukaryota > Viridiplantae > Streptophyta > Pinopsida > Pinales > Pinaceae > Picea > Picea sitchensis. The sequence continues at coordinate 22,106 of SNQJ01S0071010.1, forward strand.
AGAAGTAGGAGATATTCAAGATCCCTAGTCCTCTGAAGTCATGAAGTACAATCTTAGGCATAGGGACAAAGGAGTATCTATCTTCTTAAGAAGGATAGTAGGAGGTTTAGGAATTATTGAAGGAAAAGATACAAATCCCTCTCTAGAGAGGTCATAAATATTTCTTGTCATTGGATTATAAGAAAGAAAAATATAAAGTTTGAACTGGTAAACAAAGGTCATTGATTGGGGATCTTAGAGAAAATTCCCCCGGGGAGGTTTCCAAATGATTGTCATCTCCCTAAATTTTCAAAGACTAGCTAATTCCTCCAAAAAATTGGCCCTAAAAATATTGATTGAATCTCACATCCCCTCTCTAATTTACCTACAGGAACTTTGATCAATAGAGACAAAGTGGTGAAAAAAATGTCTATTATACTAAAGGGATCGTATTTTAGCTCCATTCATGCCATGGGAACTTCTGGGGGGATCATCACTAGCTGGAAAAATGGCTCCTTCTCTCTATCTAAGTCTTGGTATTTTACTTCAATACTTGGGGTGTTTCTATACTCTTTGGAATTGGCAAAGTAAATCACATGCCTTAATATTTATGGTCCCTACTTAGATTGACAAGAGTACTGGGAAGAACTCCTTCAAAAATTTTGGATTCATAATGGATTATTGCTTCTTAGTAGTGAGCTTAATTTTTATTTGGGAGTTTTAGAGATATGGAAGCTGACAACCTAGGTGGATTCTTTCACATACATCTTTATTAGTAAGCTTGAGCTCATCGTCCTACAAGACATTATTCATTCTAAACTTTCTCCAACTTGGAGAAACATGAGAATGGGTGAGACCTGTGTAGCTAAAAGGATCAATCACTTTTATATTTCAGAGGCCTTCCTTGGCGAAGATATCCATTTCTAATAATGGGTCTCTATAATAGGAGACTCGAATCACAGCCCGATGCATATAAAATGGTAGTTGAAGGGGTGGATTATTTCATTTCACTTTTCAAAAATGAATCCAAAGCCACCATTGCAGCAGTTATCAAAATAGCATGAAAGGAAATAATCAGATTTTGATGATTGAAGTTAGTAAGGAAGAACTCCTTCAAACTTTTCTAGAGTTTCTTGAAAGATAAAATCCCTATACCTAGTGGTCTCCCAATAGAATTATTTCTAGGTTGTTATGACTTCATTGAAGAATTCCTTCTAAAATTTGTTGAGTTCTCTTGCTCCATAAGTCAAACATTGGCATATTTCAATCCAACCTTTATCACCTTAATTCCAAAGACTTACAACCTCACAAAATTCAATACATTTAAACCTATTTCATTATGTAAAACAAAGTTATCGACTTAACGAGGATTGTGACCTCAAAATGAGAACTCTACCCCTTAAAACACATATTTTTGCATAAAAAGCATGAAAATCAACCCCCAAATCAAAACGTGGTGCTACCAGTAGCACCATGTTTTCTAACAAGGTTTAAATTACAACATTTTTCAACGATTTCCTTCAAAACTCATACAATAGCTCACAAAAACATTAAAATTAACACCCAAATCAAAACATGGTGCCATTGGTAGCACTATTTTTTCTAACCGGGACAACATTACAACTTTTTTCAAGCATGGACTTAAAACATCAAATAGTTGGATCTATTCAATGTTACAGCTCTAACAGGCTCTGACAAAAGTTTCCAGGGACTGGTTCCAGGGTTACAGTTTCGACAGTGAGAAGAATGGTCACCCAAGGGGGAGGGAGAAAGACTCCCTCCTACAAGCAGGTGGTGGTGGATAGAGGGAAAATTCCATGTGGCATAGGGTTTAAGGAACCTATGACAGGGACCTCGGGATCGGGGCCAGAGCATGATAATGAGGACAACCAAGGAAAAAAACAATGAGTGGGGGAGGATACCAAGGAGGCCCGAAGAAGTACGTTAGAAGTGACAAACCCAAGTGGGGGAGGAGGGAACAATCCATGCAAACCAAAAACAACATTAATCCAAAAGGTTATTCTAGAAGATTCCCAGATCTAATTCTTCATAGTTCAAATGAAGATACACGCACTGATCTGCAAGTTTATGGGTCTGTGGCCTACAGAAAAAACCCTGCATAGTTGGATAAAATACCAATGGAAGCCGAGTGGAGAAGTACACCTCCACCTGGGACTGAAATTTTTTTTTACAACAGTCTTCATGAATTTAGAAGACAAAGATAATATCTTTGAGGGGGGAACATATTTCCATGCCTCGGCGGGATTGTACATGCGACCTTGGAAGGGAAACTTCTCCCCAGAAAATGAGACCTTTAAATGTGTCCCAATCTGTCTCAGGCTATACTCCCTCCCATTGGATTATTGTTTGTCATCCACCTTCAAATCCATAGGGAACAAGCTGTGGAAATATGTCAAGGCGTCTGATGCAAAATTAAAAGGGAAGTATACATCCTCTGCGAGAATTTGTATAGAGATGGATGTCTCGGGGGAACTCCTGGAGGAAATCAGTCTGGAGTTCAGGGATGAGGAATGGATCCAAAGAATAGACTATGAACAGATCTCGTTTATATGCAGAAGGTGTCATGAAAACGAGCACCTGCTAAGAGAATGTTCGGTAAACAAAAAATCATAACAAGAAAACTCAAAACAACACAAGGATGAGGACGGTTTTGTTAGGCCAAACCACAAAGGCAGAGGAAATAAGAGACAAGGAAAGCCCACCACAACATGTAACCCAAAATCGAGGAATACATTTGAAGGACAGGGAAATACAAAACAGGGGGAAGAGGAGGAACTAAAAATCCAAAAGGAAAGGGAGACAAACAAACAAGAAGCAAATAAGACCACAAAGAATCAAAACCCTGAAGGAAAACACGGGAACAATAAGGGAACAATCGAAGAAGGAGACAGAGACACAAATACCCCAATGTAGGAGGTCGATGGAGATTCAGAAATGACACCAAGTGAGGTTGGAACATAAGACCCAGACCGAAGAGATATCATGGAAAGGGAAGGGATATAACTCCCGAATATATTGGAACAATGGAAAAAGCAAGGAGTCGACAATATACCAATGGATCAATTGGATCACATCCAATACCTCTTCCTTTTGAGGGAGGAAGAAAAAACCATAGGAACCAAGCACATGCATGGAGAAATAGGAAACTTGGGTATCAAAATAGGAGACAGTCAACCACAACACTCACCAAAGTAGGAAATACAGAAGAAAGGGAGGAACTCAAACAACATAGCCCTACGGGAATTAGGAGCACTTCTGATAAATTTAGGTAAGATAAAAATATATATTTCCCAACTCCCCCCCACATGTTTAAAAATGAAGGTTATTACTTGGAACATAAGGGGCTTGAACATCCCTAGAAAACAACGAAACCTAAAAAATAGACTGAAGATGGAACAACCAAATATATGCTTCATTCAAGAGACCAAATGCAATATGGACATAATGGAAATAATAAGTAAGAAGTACTGGAATAAGTACAATTTTCTGACTATAGATAGTCAAAACACGAAGGGAGGCATTCTCACCTCATGGAACCCACAAATGGTGAATCTGCTCTCAACAGAAGCCACTAGGCACTCATTATCTATAAAAATGCAAGTTATTGGGAACACGGAGGAGTTCATGTGCACCAATGTATATGGACCCCAGATGTTGGAAGATAAGAGAAGAATGTTCCTAGACCTAGAAAACCTAAGGGAGTGGAACAATAAACTTCAATGGATTTTGGTTGGGGACTTCAACATTATAACTACTCTGGCTGAGAAAAAATGGGGCAACAAAATATTGGACAGATATGTGGAAGAGTTCATAGCTTTCATTGAAAGAACAAAACTAGTGGACATTAGGAATAGTAATGGGAAATTTACCTGAAACAACAAATAAATTTACACCACCAGGTGGCCACAAGGCTATAAACATTCCTAGTCTCAGAATCTATAATATTTCAAGGTTTATCTCTGGAAGGCAACATCCTCCCCTGGGGGGATCAGACCACTAGTCAGTACGACTGGAGGCAAATTTTAAGGAAACACAAAAGAATAGACCTTTCATATTCGAGAAGTTCTAGATTGACCACCCAACCTTCGAGGAGAACATTAAAGCTTGGTTTCAAGAGGAAATATAGGAACAAGGGAAAAAGATGTTTAGACTTCATAAAAAAAATCAAGTACATAAAGGAAAAACTCAAGAAGTGGAACAGAGAAGTTTTTGAAAACATAGACTAGGAAGAGAAATTGATAGAGATAAGAATGGAAAGGCTACATGAGAAATGCATTCAATAAGGCTACACCGAGGAAAGGAAGAAAGAGGAGAACCAATTACTCCAGGATTGGGAAGCTAGATATAAGCAAGAAGATACCTTGTGGAGACAACAGTCCAGAATTCAGTGGCTTAAGGAAGGGGAGATAAATACCAAGTTCTTTTGTATATCAACTATAGCGAGAAGATATCAGAACAAAATTTTGAATATTTGGGATCAGGATGGGATAGAGAGGGAGTCCCACTAGGACACTGAAAACACTCTCGTCAAACACTTCCAGGGGATATCCAAATAACCCAAGATTGACAGAACATAAGCAATCCAGAGGATTGTAAGGCACATCCCTAATTTGGTAATAGAGGAGCACAATGTCAAACTTTGCAAACCCATATCAAAGGAGGAAGTAGACCAAGTGATCCAAGAGATGCCAAATGGAAAGGCCCCAGGCCCAGATGGCTTCATAGTGGAATTTTTAAAATCTTGTTGGGATGTGGTTAAGTATGATTTTTATGGTATAGTGGAGGACTCCAGATGCTCAGCCTCGATCTTGAAAGCCCTGAATGCCATGATGATCACTCTGATCCCAAAAGAAAATGAAGCCAGAACTCATGATCGTTATCGACCGATAGCCTTCTGCAATGTGGTGTATAAGATAATTTCAAAAGTAATAGCTAATAGATTGAAACCACTACTTCCCACTCTAATATGAAAGGAACAGGTGGGTTTCTTGGAGAGAAGTAAGATTCTAGATAGCATCATACAATCCCATGAAATAATACACACCCTAAAAAGTCAAAAGAAAGAGGGGATGTTAATCCAGTTGGACTTGGCCAAGGCTTATGACAAAATAAGTTGGCACTATATGGAGAAAACGATGGAATCATTTGGGTTTGACCAACACTAGATTAAATGGGTAATCAACCTAGTCTCTACAATGAGTTTCTCGCTTCTAGTGAATGGAGTTCCATCCAAGTCGTTCTACCCCTCAAGGGTTATAAGACAAGGGGACCCTCTATCCCATTTCCTATTCATTTTAATGATGGAAGGGATTAGCAGGAACATAAAGACAACAACGATAAAAGGAGAAATCAAAGGCCTAAAATTGTTTGAAGACTTCCCAACCTCAACACACCAACAATTTGAGGACAATACCTTGTTCCATGGAATCCCCACGGTCAAGGAAGCAAAGGCGTACAAAAAAACTTTAGCAGGGTTTGGAGAAGCCTCTCGAGCTGAAATAAACCACTCTAAATCCATAATCTACTTCTTCAACACAAATCCTGTAGTCCAAAGGAAGTTGGCCAACATTTTTGGGTTTGAGAGGAAAACACTCCCAACGAAGTATTTGGGGGCGCCCCTGATGGACAAGGCTTGTAGGAATATAACGTGGGAAGGTGTCATCAACAAGTTGTAGGAGAGGGTTAAAAATTGGACTTACATAACTATGAACCTAGCAAGTCGGTTAATCCTAACAAAAGAGATCCTACAAGCAATCTCGACCTATCTTATGTTGGTGTTTCTAGACCCAAAAGGCATCCTACAAAACATTAGATCAATCCAGAGAGACTTCTTATGGAGAGGAGTTGAGGAAAAAAAGAAATGGGCCTTGGTGGTGTGGGACAAAGTGTGCAGACGAAATAACAAAGGGGGCCTTGGGCTACAATACCCACATGTAACCAACAAGGCCTACAGGGAAAAAATGTGGTGGAGATGGGTGTTGGCCCTTGACCAAGTTGTGGGAGATACTTGGTCATATTTGACCATTTTTGGAACTTCGACGCCCTATTGAAGGAAGCACACAAGATGAAGCAGAGATCATGAGATCTCGGCCCACTTTGGGTCCTTGTTGGGTTTTTGGGGATAATGTAATGGGATTGGGATGTCGGCCCGTGGGTTTACCCACATTTAGGCCCACTTTTTTAAATGTATAAGTAGAAGTCTAGGCTATATAAGAAGAGGCTCAAAAGAAAAGTTAGTAGTGGCTTAGTGCTAAGATTTGATCTATGTGATAAACTTGTAGAGTTGAGTGCAAGTATTGTAAGTTCTGAGTGCACAGATTGTAAGGATGCTCTGTGCTAGATCTACTAGGGGAAGGAGGATCTGGCGAGGTGCGCATAGATCTCTTGTCCTATGCAGAGTAGGATTTTGATAAGCTCTGTGTTGTAACCTGGTTGACTGAAGATAATACAGAAGAAGAGTTGGTGGACGTAGCCCCAGGGTGGGGGTGAACCACGTAAATACTATGTGTTATGCTTTGTGCTTATTCTTAGATGTTTTGTATTGCTAAGTGATTAGATTAGATTGGAGAGATCTATTCTTGCTTTGTGCTTATGAGATGTGAAAGAATGTTAGATCTAATATATATGAAGATGCTTAGTGTTGATCTATTGGATTTGATCTGTTTTACTCTTGCTAAGTGTTGAAATCTTGGATCTAAGTGAATGTTGTGATGCTTTGTACCTTCTGCAAAGTATAATAAGGAATGTATATTGATGAATGACCTATGCTAAGTGCTTGCTAAGTGTTGAAATCACAGATTTGTGTCCTAGCTAAGGTTGCAGACACCTAAGTCTTGCAACCACCCCTGCCTCTACCTCAAGTGAGACTTCATCTGCTTCGCAGGTGTTGCCAAAAGGGCTGGTAGTTAGGGTTTTGTTGGTGAGTTGTTGTAAGCGTTGAACCCCGGGTTTTCCCCTATGCCAACAAATGGTTCTGCTGTCGATACTAGAACTGTGATTGTTGGGAACTGAGAAAGAAAAGCTTTGTGCAAATATTCGATCTAGAAACTGTGAAAGCTCTGTGTGTAGATCCGTTGCCCTAGTGCGCAGATTTTCATTCCCATGAAGCTTTGTGCTAAAAAGAGAAGGGCAGATATGAAGAAAAGAAGCAAGATCTGAACGCTTTGTGCTCTAAGAAAGGAAAAAGTAGAAGTTTCTAAGGAAAAAGGGTCAGATCTGTAGAAAAGAGGTAAGATCTGTAAGCTTTGTGATCTGATAGAGGTAAGAATAGTAAAAAAAAATTAGATCTGGAAGCTTTGTGCTCTGCAAAAGTAAAATAAGTGAAATTTTTTGTTTCTAGAGTATGGATCTAGGTATGTTTGATATTTTCTATCCTAGCTTGAAAACTAGAACTCTGATAGATGAAAGAAAGTTTGATATGAATAGGTCTAGACTAACAAGAGGATGCAGGATCCTCGAAAGAATTTTTTGTAGGCTAGCTACCATAACCCTAGTGCGCAATACAGAAGAGGTTGGGGATCATTTAAAAGAAATAGAGGATTAACCCTCTGTTAGAGTTGCAGAAGACCAGGACATCTTGCTAAGGAATTCCCTAGTGGAAGACCTAGTTGTCTCTGTTGCAAATGTTTGGACCACGAAGTATTAGATTTCCCTAGAATGATTGCTAAAATTAAAGGCATGAATCTGAGAGAAGAAAACCGTAAGGCAGATCCAGAAATAACAGAACCTCAGAGAGAATCAGACAAGATGTTACTACAGATACAAGACACCTTGAATGATCACCGACATGTTAGATTATCAGAGTTCTTTAACAAGAAAGAATGCATCGAGGTAAGAATAGGAGACTTTGACATTGACTGTGTTCTAGATGAGGAAACACGGGTGAATGTTATGACAGAAAGAACTTGGGAAGTTATAAGGAGGCCTGTTATGACCCCTTCACTGAGTGGAATAGGGTTATTCAGAGGGAAACTAGTGAACCTATGTGGAAGGCTCAATCAAATATCTATGAATGCTAATGGAAATTCAATAGAAGAAGATTTTGAGATTATCAAATTTATTGAAGACAGTGCCCCGTTTACTATGTTACTTGGAAATCCTTGGATTGAAAGAGATCAAGCTAGAAAGAAGGAAGAAGAAAAAGTTTTAGAACAGTAGAGACAAGAGTTAAAAGACTTCATGACCAGAAGGATCACACAATTTATTGAAGAACAGGAGAACAGATCAAAGCTATATCACACTAGGAACCCAGATGTCAAAGTTATCAGAACACCAGAGGACTCACAAAAGACTGAAGTTTCTATCTCAGATAAAGAAGAGATGTTATACCTAAACACTAAGAAAAAACCTCAAAAGGATCGGGGTTTCACCGTGATAAAGAAGAGATGTTACCCAACACTCAAGAAAAACCTTTACAGCAGAAGTAACTATATCCAAGGAAAATAGGAACCATAATGGGAAAAGAACTACTAAAATGAAACTCACTGGAAAGAAAGATAGAAAAATAAGTAAGAGGAAAAGACTAAAAGTTGCGTGAAGATTCTAGGATAGAACATCAAGCAGTAAAGAAAACTCTGAAAATGGGAGTTTCTACGAGATATCGTAACAAATCCATCTTACGGAACTTTAATCGCGGACTTTAAGCGATATAGTTGTTGGACCGGGATATAACCATCTCGACCGTACCTCCTATCATATATTGCTAAAATCATTAAAGGTTCATCACTAGACTATTGGACCGCACCATAACGGATCGAATAAGAGTTAATAGGGGCTCATAACCATTGCACGTGAACTGTTGTCAATTTTCCTACTTATCCCTTTGTGCCATGCATGAAGAACACTTTTCCAATTGACAATTAGAAGCCCGCAAAATAGTAGTTGCATACAATGGTCATTGCGATCTGAATGTTCATCCTATACGATCTCGAAAGATCAATAGAACTCGACTTAATTTTATTTCCTCGAAGGCATAGCAATTAATTAGCCTCGTGAATCAAGAATCATGAAGAGAGGTACCACCAGCCTTAGAACCAAAGAGTCATGTCTAATGAGGGCTGTCTACAGGTTTACGTGACACTTTCGCCAACCGCCGGTGAACATCCTGAGCCGACGTAGAACGCAGAACAAAACATAAAGATGATATGGCCAATGCGAGGTTGGTTCCATCCATCCCACCTACTTACATAAATTCCTCCGGAAAGCGTTCGACAATTGCAGACAACGTGTCTAGAGACTTCGGAGTACACTTCTAGTCACCGCTGCGACCGAAGGTACGCATAGTCCACGTAGATCAAGACAAGATTGCATCATTGAAATTCAGTGACTTCAACATGGGAGATCATAAAATATACAACATGCTGTCCTACATAAGTACCTTAACCGGCAAGGGAAAAGAATTTGAAGATCATCTCAACAAATGGACTATGAACCTCACGCATTCCACTCTGTTGAACGTCATAAAGATCTCACATTTTGGACGCCATCAATGTCCGGTATAAGTTACTCCCGTGGGCGTAGATACCACAAGAGGATACCTATGGTTACATCGCATCACAAATTTTTCTGATCCATTACTTCTTCATCAATAGATCATAGGTTCTAAAGCATGTGGGGTCTTGATCCCCATGAGTACTATCATGGAAAGACCGCAAACCGCGCTTTTGCTCAGAAGATCAAAGAATCTTATGGCGATGTTAAGAAAGGAGAGCAAGGATACAAATTAGCCTCTATTCATAGCGGTGTAGTGCACCTTACATGTCAATTGATTGCAAGGAAGCTCGTTTGCAAGAATCTTAATCTTTACTACTGCATTTCGTTCTTGTAGTGGACCTCAGAGGAAAGTGTGCAAAGGGACTAAGGTGATGAACTGGGCTGGCACTGCGGAATCAACTATAGATCGACCGCAAAGAAGCCCAGATCAGGGGTACGAATTCCATTTTAGCTAGCTCCCGATACTTATAGTTTTCAGCAGCTGAGCTAACGAATGAAACTCTCCTGCATCTCGACCCTTTGGAGCCCTTTAGATGCTTAAGTCTGGCACTTTATGGTACTGAATGATAGCGAGCAAACAAATGGAAACCAATGTCAGATTCCATGCCTACTACAATCGCTTGAAGCACGCCCATCCAACCGGTGCCTCGATAAATCTCAATACCCTTCAAGCGAAATTTCATCGGTTCACCGCTGACCACCACTTTTATTTACATAACAACATTGCACCGATGAGAAAAAGAGCAAAGCCATACCTTTATTATAAGCTCTAATGTATGAAGACCTAGAGAAAATCACCAAGGAATGGTCGACATACCTCCTCGTCCTAGCAGAATTCGCAGAATTGTCCATCACTCCATTTAAGTCGCTGCAGAGAGGATACACCTGGGCCCAGTAGGATGAAGAAAACAACAAAGATGAAGAAGGATGAGGAAATGCAGGATATAGATAATAGATCAGAAGGACCGCATCCATTACACCTGAGAAATAAGTTAATGATGAAGAAGTCGAACAAATGCCAGAAGATGAAGAGGACTCGTCAAAGAAAAAGAAGTTGTTTCCTTAATTCTTCAAACCTTCCTCCTAAGAAACCTAGAACCCTCAGAATCCAAGATGAAGACCACACTCACCCCAAATGACTTCAGTTTCATCCTCACCACTATGAATGAAGCTATATAATAGATAATATAAAATCAGTAAGCCAAGTAAGAGACAATGTGCAAGAGAATTGAGAGTGATCTCCAAGGAGTGCATCAGGCACTACAACCCATCCGCGTAATTTCCACTGCACCTATGTTAGCAGGAACATCAGAACTAGGATATGAGCCAGCTCAAATCCACCAAATAACTGATACAGTCAAAGCTCACCATCAACGAGATCAAGAAGAGATAGAACAAGCCACCCAAGATTAGATGCAAGTACAAGGACTACTTGTAGAACAACGCAATGCTACAAAACAGGAAAAGATTGCTCTCCAAGCAAAATTGGAAGAAGAAAGAGCGAAGATCCAAAAAGAGAAATAACAGTTGCTCACAGAGCAAATTTAAGTGCAAGAAGAAGTCAACAGAGCACTTCACTCTGTGCCATGCTTGGCACAGGAGGAATCAGATTCAACTGAGATGCAAATAGGGTAAAATTGTTGAGGTTATTCAACAACTTCAACAAAGAGTCAGAGAATTAGAGATTCAAACCATACCATGTACCCCACAAGAAGAGAACGACCAGCAAGAAATGATCAGCTTCCAAAGTATAGTAGAAAGGATTAAATCACTCCCTGAGGAATGCAAACAATTAAGTAGCATAAGTGCGTAGATATATGAGAACCTAACTGAGAACCCAGAATTGCATCGATTGGAGTCACAGTTCCAAGAGGCGAAGTATGAAGCCGAACGGATATAGGTGCAGCCAAAGGCCCTATCACCCATAGAGAAATGAAATGGTCTTCTGAGCAACGCATATCACAGTAGAAGATATCCATATAATCTAGTGCAAGGTAATGGAAGTAACTCATCAACTTCAAACTTTCCAGGATAAGGAAACTATTTATAGAGATCGAGAACCAAGGAACATGGAACAAGTCGAATTCATCACGCCTGACTCAGAAGGTCTCTCAAGTGAATGTTGCACTCCATCCAGAGTTAGTTAGTTGAGTAAGTAGCTAAATTGCAAATGCATAACAAAGCGTGATTGGAGGCGCCTTCGGCTGTGAATCCCATATCGTAATTCGAAAGACTCCCATGTCACGGTGAGTGTTGGGGCCCTCATAATCTCCTGACCAAGTTGTGAGATACTCTGGTTATATTTGACCATTTAACTCTCGATGCCTCCATCAAGGAAGTGTGGAAGATGAAGTAGAGATCACGGGATCTCGCCCATACCTCGGCCCACTTTGGGTCCTTTTTGGGTTTTTGGAGATAATGTAATGGGATTGGGATGTCGGCCCGTGGGTTTACCCACACTTAGGCCCACTTTTGTAAATGCATAAGTAGAATTCTAGGCTATATAAGAAGAGGCTCAAAAGCGAAGTTAGTAGTGGCTTAGTGCTAAGATTTGATCTATGTGATAAACTTGTAGAGTTGAGTGCAAGTATTGTAAGTGTTGAGTGCATAGATTGTAAGGAGGCTCTATGCTAGATCTGCTCGGGGAAGGAGGATCTGGTGAGGTGCGCATAGATCGCTTGTCCTATGCGGAGTAGGATTTTGATAAGCTCTGTGTTGTAACCTGATTGACTGAAGCTAATACAGAAGAAGAGTTGGTGGACGTAGCCCCGGGGTGGGGGTGAACCACGTAAATACTATGTGTTGTGCTTTGTGCTTATTCTTAGATGTTTTGTATTGCTAAGTGCTTAGATTAGATTGGATAGATCTATTCTTTCTTTGTGCTTCTAAGATGTGAATGAATGTTAGATCTAATATATATGAAGATGATTAGTACTGATCAACTGGATTTGATCTGTTTTACTCTTGCTAAGTGTTGAAATCTTAGATCTAAGTGAATGTTGTGATGCTCTGTACCTTCTACGAAGTATAATAAGGAATGTATATTGATGAATGACCTATGCTAAGTGTTGATATCATAGAGCTGTGTTCCAGCTAAGGTTGCAGACACCTGAGTCTTGCAACCACCCCTACCTCTACCTCGGGTGAGACTTCATCTGCTTCGTAGGTGTTGCCGAAAGGGCCAGTAGTTAGGGTTTTGTTGGTGCGTTGTTGTAAGCGTTGAACCCCAGGTCTGCCCTTATGCCAACAATGGGTAAAAGACAGCTCAACCCCATGGGTTAAGATTTGGAAATCAAAATATGCCCCAGAGGTCAACCCCCAGGAAAGGATCTAGTTCATGGGAATAGAGGAAGGTTCGACCATATGGAATCTAGCCTGGAGAAAAAAAAAATTGGATATAGGGTCACAGTTTTTGGGAAATTAGGAATGGGAGTACGGCGAGATTCTGGGAGGATGCTTGGCAACAAGAAACTAGAATGGAAAATTAGGACAGAGAGGTTATCAAGAAAGAGATGATTTGACAAGGGAAAATGAAAGTCTATCAGTACTAGAAACAGAGGTAGAACAACGCCAGATGGAGAATTTGGGACAACATAAATCCACAAAACAGAGATTAGGGAGGCCTGATAGTGAATGAGATTGAGGAGGAATTTGGGAAAAGGAAAATTTGGGTCTCAGAGAGGAGGATAAATTAATATGGGGAAGGAAAAATGGAGGGGAATTCAATTTAAAAGAAGCCTGACACTACATAGTAGGACAAGACCAAGAAAATATAGAACCCCACTAGGAGAGGATTTGGAAGGGCCCTCAATGGCCAAAGATTAAAGTGTTTGAATGGTTAATCTTACACAAGAAGATATTGACCTGGGAGAACCTAACCAAAAGACGATTCATTGGACCCTCACATTGTCATCCGTGTGAGATCCAGGAAGAATCGACGAATCACCTCCTAGATGAGTGAAACTATACAATTGAGATCTGGGATTGGGTGGCTACAATTTACCGTCAGTCAAATAGAGTAAGGGGGGATATTAGAGACACAATAAAAAACTGGAAGGAGAGGTATAGCGATAATGAGGTGGTGAATCTGAGTTGGGGACTAACGTCGGGGATGGTAATTTGGACGATTTGGAAAGAACGAAACATGAGACTCTTTAGGAATGAAATCCAACCGTCCTCAAGGATAAAGGATATTATCATAACTCAAATAAGAGAGATAGTGCAAAGCCTTAACATTAACAATTCCAAAAACTAGAACTCAGACCAAGATCTATGAATTTTGGACTTGTTCTATTTGAAATATTAGAGCCTTAACATACCTGTRGCCTGGGCTCCACAGATCCAAACATGAGTCAATACCTGGGTTCCTCCCTCGATAGGCTTCATTAAGATGAATTTTGACGGGGCGTCGAAAGGCAATCCTGGTTTGGTAGGAGCTGGCTGGGTAATAAGAGATAGTGGAGGGATCATTTTACGCCTGTATGTAGGGAGCATAGGAAACTCTACAAATAATGCGGTGGAATTTGGAGCTCTGGAACTAGGCCTGGAAATTATACGTACATAAGGCATGGTGAATGTCATCATGGAAGGAGATTCGACACTGGTTTGTCAACACAACGAAGAAACTTCAGTATGGAACCAAGATGGGAAAGGTGTTAAGGCATTGGCATCTAGCACATTCCCTTCAAAAAATCAGAAAACACCTGCAAACCTTGAACACGATAGAGTTTAGATAGATTCGCAGATCGACTAATGCGTTGGAAAAAAGGTTTTCCAATGAAGGAGTAAATAGTGAGGGATATGAGTTGGACGAGGTTTGTTCCAGAATCCCAAGGGGTCAACTCAGATCGGACTGCATCCACTTGGCAAAACGAGATCACGATGGCAACTTCAGGGATGAGGGTCACATCGGGGATGATGCGGGGCTCTTCGACCTGACATGGTACCCATAAGTCATTTGATGGACACAACACCTGGCCCCCATTTATCATGTGGGAACAAGACAAGAAGCAAGAGAGCAGATGGATGGAAGTACATAACAACAGAAAGGTTAGAGATGATAGGACGGGAGAGAGGTCAAGTAGCAGGCCAACAATTAATGACGAGATAAGGGGTTTGGATATGGTGATAATCAAGGGAGGAGCTCCGGCCCCCAGAGAAAGTGGGGACATAAGAAAGGATCAGGGAAGCGATCAAAACATAATGGCCTGATTTACCTTACCAACCAATAAATAGGGTTGAGCTCACCACCTCAAGATAGAATAAGTAAGAGGTATAGGCACTCATAAGAGAGGTCGTTATAAGAAGGAGAGTTGCAGACAGGGCTACAACCAGAAGGGGTTAGCTAGTAGTGAAAGATATAGTCTCAAGAGCAGTTTAGTTAAGGAGAGATGCAGAGTGTGGAACCAGGAGAAAGGACTTAGTAGAGATTCAAGTAGGCATAGGGGCATGGTGCGCATGAAACATACTCAGAGAAAGGGAAGTCTCGAGGGGAAGGAGATCTCGAAAATCTTGAGGCGTCTAACAAGAATCGAGCTGGATGCAAGAGAGGCAACGAACATGTTCTAGATGATAGTCTCGTAGAAAGGGAAGGAAGCAGTGAATAAGTGGGAGGAAGAGATCAAGGAGGAGTAGAGTGGTAAGGAGTGGGGGGCGATTGCTCAGGGGGTAGACTAGATAAAAGATCTGGGGGCTACCCGTCCCAGGGAGACCCTCTATTACAGAACGGTGGAGACGACATGGGTCACCAAAATGTTGATAGGTAAGGTAAAGTATGATCAAGAGGAGGCACGCAAGGATGAACACCAGGAGATCAAACCCATGTTGGAAGAAATTCATCGTCGAATAAGCGAGTTAGAAACCATTGTTAAGTTGTTAGTGGAGGTAGAAAAGAACCAGCAAAGTAAGCAAGAGCAACTCCCTGTGCAATTCCATTTGTTCCTAAGATACACCCACCATCTGGACATAACACCTTCAGATGGCCAAGGAGGACCGGCTCAGATTCGAAGAACCAGAACAGTCTCCCCAAAGGAGGACAACAAATACCAAGCGGGTTGGGTGCGGACCACTCCCAAGTGCTCTAGCGCTTTTTAGTTTTCTGTTTGTATTTTCTTTTGTCTATATTGGCAGTAATGCCTAGGACGTAGTAGGGTGTAGTGTAGGAAGTTACATGCTTTGTTAGTCTCTTCCAAATCCAGACAATATGCCCAGGACTTAATTAAGAGGATAGTTAGCATTCTCTTTTTTTGGCTATGTTTCCCATACTTTAAAAGGGAGGTCTGGTCTGGTTTCTAGTTTTGGCAAACCAATTACCTCTAGGCATTTTATTAAGAACAAGTAGTAAGGGTCCCCTGATTTGGTTTCCTTTTGGTAGGCCAGGGCCCCCATTTTGTATCATATTTACTATAGTAATATAGTTCTCTACTCTGATTTACAAAAAAAAAAAAACATCAAATAGTTGCTCAGTAAAACCTTAAAATCAACACCTAAGTAAAAAAGTGACACTACCTAAAGAAAAATGGTTTTTCTAAACTTTAAAATTATAGCTAATTACAATCTATTTAAACTATGGTCTTAACAACAAATCCCTATGCAAATTAAAAACCCAAAATTGGATCATAACTAGGACGATGCCCGACATCAGCCCCACCCTATATATATATATATATAGAGAGAGAGAGAGAGAGAGAGAGAGAGAGAGTATGGTTATATATTATTTAACCACACACACATATATTTATATATAACTTTAAAAAAAAATATTAATGAAATATTGTATTTTATTTTTTTATAATGTTTTTTAATATATATTTTAATTTTTTGGGTCGTAATTTTATTTTTTTTAGTTTTAATTTTA
>SNQJ01S0071011.1:6749-24989 GCA_010110895.2 Picea sitchensis
GATGGTAAAAGAAGTAAGTGGATAGCCAGGTTGATTGAGTTCGATGTTGAAATTAAACCAGCAAAGCTAGTTAAAGGTCAGGGTCTTGCCAAACTCCTGGCAGAAGAAAATTGCAAGCTGCTTGACATAATTCTGATGAGTATTGATGCAGAAAATGTTCCGTCTGCTGAGAATAATGAAGGTAAGGGAATGCAAGTTTCATCTCATCTAGCTGATTGCAAATGGTAGAGCCATATCATTCAGTTTTTGCAGACTTTATCAGTCCCATCAGATTTGAAAAAGACTCAAAGAAGGGCTTTGAAGCTCAGAGCTATAAATTTCTGTATCAATGATAATTTGCTGTTCTGGAAGAATCCCATTGGTTTGTTGTTGAGATGTGTGAATCAAGAAGAGGCATCTAAAGTCATGTGTGAACTTCACAATAGTGAATGCGGAGGACATCACTATTGGAAAACCACAACACACAAAATCTTAAGATCAGGTTACTATTGGCCATCCTTATTTTCAGATGTGTATGAATTTGTGAAAACATGTGACAAATGTCAAAGATTTGAAGGTAAAAAACAAGTGAAGTCCCTTTCTCTCAAACCTATAGTGGTCACAGGACCTTTCCAGCAGTGGGGCCTAGACTTCATAGGTGAGATTCATCCGCCTTCTAGTGGACATCATCGGTGGATTTTGGTTGCCACCGATTACTTTACAAAGTGGATTGAGGCTATTCCCACCCGGAACGCCAATCACACTGTCATCATAAACTTTCTACAGGAGAACATATTCGCCAGATTTGGTTGCCCCAAGAGATTGGTCACTGATAATGCTGTTGCATTCGAAGATAAACACTTGGTGAAATTATGTGAAGAGCTGGGAATTCAGCTGGTACATTCCACAGCCTACTATCCACAAGGGAATGGTTTAGTTGAGTCATCAAAAAAGAGTTTAATCAGAATCATAAAGAAGTTGCTTGAACAAAATGCCAGAGGTTGGGATTCTAAACTGAAGTTTTCCTTGTGGGCTGACAGGGTAACATGTAAGAAATCAATTGGTACATCTCCTTTCAAGTTGGTATATGGCACTGAGGCCGTATTTCCTGTTCAAATTGCATTACCAGTTGCCAAATTATTACAAGAAATTGATGCCGAACCAAGTGATTTGACTAGGAGGATTCATGATTTGGTAGAACTGCAGCAAGATAGAGAGCAACTCTTAGAAAAAACTGAATTGCATCAAGAGATGATCAAGAAAAATTTCGATAAGAAAGTCAAATTAGATGTATTCAAAACAGGGGATATGGTCTTAAAGTGGGATGCAACAAGGCAGGAGAAAGGGAAACATGTAAAATTTGAGGCTCTTTGGACAGGCCCTTTTGTCATAACAGCGGTGCAGCAGAACAACACCTTTGTTCTCCAAACTCTTTCAGGCGATCCAGTATTAGGCGGCCCTTTCAACGGGCGTTTCCTGAAGATCTATTTCTCATAAGGCTTCTTGTGAAACCAGGTTCTTCTTGTACATATTTCTTTTTCAGTTCTGTTTTCTTTATTTTTGTCATTCAAATAACTCCATGCCCAATGGTACTAGCAACTATTTTTCAAATTTCAATAAGGCTACTGAGTCTAGCTAGGTTCTTGGTCACCTCACAGGGAGATGCCCATCCCAGTTGGAGCCAAATGTTAACTCCCAAAATGAAACCGTCCTTTTGGTTAAATTTTTTAGAAGATAGCATAGCCATCGGTAGTGTTCTCAAGTTATTTTTGAGTTTTATAGCTGAAAAATTTAGGTTTTTGGTGTGTCATAAGGAAATAATTTGACCCATAAAGTATTCTTTCCAAAATTTTCATTTTCCACTTTCCTCAGCTAACGTATGTTCAAAAATTGATTTCGCGTTGTGGAAAGTATCAACTTTCAGCAGCTAAGGAGCTCTTTTATTTCGTTGATGCGCTGTTGAAAGTGGTAAAGTTCAAAAGGTCCGATAATCGAGTTCGTGGGTGGCGCGCTGTGGAAAGTACATGCTTTCCGCAGCTAAGGAGTGTCTTCTACAAAGTGGCGTGCTGTGGAAAGTGCATACCTTCCGCAGCTAACAGGGGTTTTCCAAGAAGTCGCGCGCTGGTGAAAGTGGCAAGCAAGTAGTTGACATAGGCGTTTTCCATGGGCCGTTGCTCAACGAAGCGGGAATCACGTGCGTGATATCCACGTATAACAATAATGATGATATGATCGTCCCCACGTCAGAGTAAATCCCAGGCATGCGCTGATAGGAGTGGGAAATTATAGGAAATCAAGCATGCATGTCAGGATATGACTGTAATTCGAATCCGGCCCAGAACTCACGCACAACACTCATGGCATCCGAAATGGTAGGTTCGTGTTCGGTGATGAAGGTACAGAGGAGGTACCACCGGCCTGACAACATAGAATCAAGCAATGGTTTTCATATCACAAATCGCCTCCGAAATGCTGTGGAAGTGTTTATTCATTTCAAAACAGAGCCGAAGCCCGAACTGCTTTCAACAGCGCAGAACCTCGGCTCGACTGATAGATTACAGGGGTTACAATTGTCAAGATTTTTGAGCTGCACGATGGTGAGAAAATGCAGTGGCACTCTACTCAAGCGAGAACTGGACAACTTATCATTTCTACAATCACACCCCGAGGTCCAGAGGGATTTTGCAAATGCAGGGTGTATGGAATTCGTAGAAAGGTTACAAGTTGGGTGCCATCAGGCCACAGCTGAAGCCTTCGCCAAGACTTTCGATGGTAGTAAAGCGTGCGTCGGCTCTGTGGAAATCAAGGTGGATGAGGCTGTCATTTCCGAAGCTACAGGATTGCCAAGAACTGGTTAGAGTTGGTTTAAAACCACTGCTCCTAAAAATTTGGATTTCAGGATCTATTTGAAAGAGGGATACATACACAAAGCTTGGAGAAAAGGTATGCTTATTGCATATCTAGATGAAGAGTGGCAAGAATTATTCAAGATCATACAATTGTACATTACATCAGAAGGAAGATATGACAAATTGATGATGTATCACTTTAAACTCTTGGATCACTTCACAGGCAAGACCCCCATCAATTTGCCTTATTTCTTATATCACAGTTTGACTAAGGTATGAAAAAGGATTAGAACTCAACCCTTGAGTGTGAAAACTACTCTATGTCACCTTGGCCTCATAAAATTGATCATCCTACAAGAATTGAAACAACAGGAGAGGAGCTGGGAGCACTTCCTGTTCTGTGAAGGTTTTGAAACCCAGAATCAGACTGCAAATGAACAGATGGCAGGTGCAAAGAAGCAATCCTCTCCTCAGAGTAGCTCAAGAAGAAGAAGGTCCTTACCAGGACCTTCATAGGATAGGATATCTAGAATGAAGCCTCACAGGTTGAAGAGAAAGTTGAACTTCAAGCAGACTACAGAGCAGACTACACAGCAGAATTCAGGACATCCTAGACAGTAGAGTACAGGGAAGAACATCCTTAATTTTCCATATTCAGATTCAGAATCTGAGCAGCAAGACCAATGCTCTGTCATCAAGAGTTCTGAGCAATCAGCTGAATGTGCACAGAACTATGAAATTTTCAATCAGACAGAGCAGGGAGAATCATCAAAAAACCCTAGATCAAATAAATCTCAGAAAATCAAACATCTCAAGGAGGTAATTGCCCAGCAAGAGGTCTTGGAGCGGGTGATTAAGGATAGATATAAAAAGTTATATGATAACTTTGCCAAGACAAATGTAGCATTTGAAAGATTGGCCAAGGAGAGTGTCAGAGAGAAGAAGAGAAAGACTAAACTCACCAAAAAATACAACAGACTGTGGTGTCTTACTAAGCGCCTCAAAAGGCAGATCAGGAAGTTGAAGCAAAAAGTGAAACAAAGATCTCACCCCGACCTGAAGGTTCTTTCTCAAGTAGCCGTCAATATGCAAGGTGAGAAATCAGATGCTCACTGATTTTGGTTTGAAATCAATTTCGAAGGTGAAAACTCTTTTTGTGCACTATCGGGACTTTCAACAGTGCAAGGATACTATTCTATTACCCGTTAGCTGTGGAAAGCGACAACTTTCAACAGCTAACCCATAAAAAACTCAAACGGTTGCATTGTTGAAAGCTGGGAAAGCAATTTTGAGGCCAAAAATACAACAGTTCATTTCAAACAGGCTCTGAAGATATGCCAGTGTATCAGTGGACTAGGAGATCGAATGCTAGAAGTTTAACATCAGGGATTCGAGGGATTTTTGGTTACACATCTAAAACCATTTCCTAAAAACTCGACCATAAATATTGGGAAATTGAACAGTCACATGTAGGTGTCCTGTTATTTTCACCTTATTGAACATACTAAGAGCTGAAGCAGGCAGGTGGCGATTATGGAAACTGAAGATAGATCGACTATCTAATTTAGTTATTGAAGACTTCAATTGCAAGTTGTTTAGATAGAATAGAACTGTTTTTATTAAATGCAGATCCATGTTTTTAGGATCTGTATAACTGTTTGAAGAGGCTATAAATGCCTATTTTTGATATCAAAGAAGGGTTCGATCCTGGATACAGTAATACTCTTTGTACTCAGACTTTTTATTTGTTAATACAGATCACAGGTTTCTTTCCATTTTGGTGGCAGTTTTTCACATTTCTTCTTCACTGTTATATTGTTGTCAAACCTTGAATAGCTGTTATCCTATTGTTTGGTTCATGACATTATAATCAGTTATTTTAGTTGTTTATTAGACCCTACTTTGCACTGGTTTATGAACAATATTTTCTTCATCCACTGAAAGCTATTTTGCTGTTTAACCAATCTTGGAGAGCACTGTCTATTTGTTTACCATTTTGATGTCTGAATGCCATAAGTTGAATTGAGTTATCCCATTGATGCACCTTCACAAAATACAAAAACATTCATTTCTTAAGTTACCAAGCACCTTTGGTCTGCAATCACAAAGGGTTTCTTGGAGTGATAACAGATTATTTAAATAATAAAGAGAAGTGACAAAATCAAGAAATGATAAAGTAAGGTGACAAAATCAAGAAGGAATATTTAAATGATAAAGTATTGGAGAATTTTCTATTTATGGAAAGTGGTTAACCCTAAAATGAGGAAAATAGGTTAAGTGACCTATAAATGGGTTAAGTGATCTAAAAATGGGTTAATTGGACTAGAGGATGAAATTATAAATAAGATAGCAATGGTCTCTTGTAGATTATCCTTTTTGTGGATAAATGGAGAGATTCTTATGAGAATATCTTTTGGAGTATTGATGGAGAGCTTCTTGTGAGAGATCCTTGAGCATTTTTGGTGTGGAACACTTGAGAATATTGATTATATATAGGTGACTGAGGTAACCAAAGGATATATAAACTGAGTTTCAGAGGGAAAGTGAAGAAAAGAGGGCCATAATTCAAGGGAGGATAAATTCTTTTCATGATGCTTTCTAAGGTATGTTATTTACAGATCATCTAACCATTTTCGTAATAAATATATTTCAATAATGCTTCAGACCATGATATTGATACCCCATTGAGGAAACATATCCAAGTATCTGTGGTAAAAAATTAATCTTGTGGGTCATTTTATTTTTGGAGATACACTCCGTGGAAAATAGGGTTTATGGCTAGTCTTGAAACTAGTCTAAAACAAGTGTTTCGGGTAAAATCGTCATAACTTCTTAATAACAGATAAAAATTCAGTGAGACAAATTGCGTTGGTTATATTACAGTCTTTAGTATGATTTGTAACAATTTTAGATTGATTCAACAAATATTCTGTGAGGGGCATGCTTTAGAACATCGCTCTCTAAACTAAGCCACAATTCGGCAAGGTATGCCATTTTTGCTATAAATCCTTTTCTGACAGGTTCCAAGTAGTGACACCTAGAGAAATTGTATAAAACACACTGAATAACATTGTATATCAGTTTCATATCTTTATTGATTATAGGTACAAAGTTATGATTATTTCAAGTTAGGGTGTTTCACTAATCCAAAACTAGTCATGGTTGAGACAAGCAGTTGATGAGTTGGCACATACATGAGGTGTATAGTTGATGATGTTGGTACATATTGATGAGTCATTGTTGATGAGTAGTTGAAACATGATTGATATATACTTGGTACATGGTTGGATTCACTTTTTTATGGTACAGTTTGATTACAGGTTGTTTGGCATAGGTTGGTGCATGGTTGATGCACTTGTTTATGGTATAGATTGATATCTGTTGAGGACTGTTGCCTCATCTCATTTGGTGCTAAGGGTGTAAGATGAGTCTTTCATTATAGATCTGGTGATCTTGTAGAGTTTTACTCTATTTAGTTGTTTCTGAAAAACCCCAAGGATTGTAGTCTGTAATAAAAATAAAATTGTACATACATCTTGTGTTCTTTGTGTTCCTTGTGGTGATGACTTGTTGATAATATATTGTTGATATATGTTGTTGATATGTGTTGACATTTAACTGGTTATAAATGAAATCAATGAGTAATAAGTTAATGGTGATTTTTAACTAAGGAGTTTTGGAAAAAAGAGCCCTACACTGTTCACCCCCCCTGCTCTTAGTGTAGTCGATGTGTCCAACAACTACACTCTTTGTATCCAAAAAAGTGGTCTATGCACAGGTGTGACTCCGTTTTCATTCATTGCATTGCATTAACTAGTTATTTGTAACAACAATAAAAAGTTTAAAAAGAACAATTACCAATTCTCTAAGATCAATTCTCACAAAAAGGTTCAAGATATTTCTTTCTCCTCAATGTTTTCTTGTCTTTCTATTAGTGACTAAATCGATTCTTTATAGAATTATGCAATTGTGGTTTTAATAAAAGAACTATGTAGATTGCATAAATTAGAGAACAAACTACAACTTTAATAAGAAAAAAAACCATAAAACCTTAATTTTTTTTATCGTTGATAAGGTGCAAACGCCATTATTGTTTATCTCTGGAGATGGACTAAGCTATCAATTCCAATCCCATGAACTATAAAAAATTTCGTGCAAGCAATTCAATGAATCATTTAGAGGTTAAAGATTCACTGCAATTATGAAATCGTTGATGGAACATAAACTATCAAACACAACATATAAAATTGTGAATGAAATTAACTATTGTTATAGCATTCAAACTATTCTAGCAATTATATAACACGTGCATTGCATCCTGGATTGGTAGGCCCTTTCAAATCGATAGCAAGCCTTAAAAACTTACAGTGATAAGATCGAAACAATACTATGGACCAAAACTAGGATTTTATTAATCGAACAGAGTATCAAGGTTACATCATACTCATCTGATCCATATAATTTACTGCTTGTGAATGGTGACCAAAAAATCACAAGTCATATTCCTGGATTCGAGTTACATAAGTATTTCTCCCCCAACGATTTACATAGCTGGTACATTATATATAAAATCCCTAAGCTAAAATATAAAATTAGCTTACCTTGTTCTTGTGGAATGAAGGGGGGAAATAGTTACATAAACCATAAGATCAAACTAATTTCAATTCTTTCTAATCATTCATACAAACTAGGTAAAGACCATATCGGGGTTTGATATCATTTCTATTCATATGACCTTCATATCTGAACTACATTTTGTTGAACGTTTTGAAAAATGGATTGCAACATAAATATGGGAAAAACCAGGTTGGGAAAAATTTCTTATCTCCCGAACCGTTCCATATTTCATTAATCCATTCAATTGCGACCTAATTGAGACCATCCTACCCAAAACCCATGTTCTAGATTTCTCAAATTCTTCTCTCTTTTCCCAGAAATCTCCTCGAAAGTTATTTGTTTCTATTTCAACACATTTTTTACTAGGAAACCCTTAATCATAGTTGGAGACCACCATGTGTGACCTAAGCGCGAACGAAAGGTCATGAACCATTTTGATAGCTAACCTTTGAAAACCCATGTGACCATTCTTGATTTGGGTGAGTGCACATATGTCAACCTACAAACCTAGGTACCAGAACAACTAGAGGTAGAGGAACAAAGTTAACATTCTTCATTAGTAAACGTTCCTTAAAAAGTCATACTAATTCATCAATAACTTAGGAAATATAATGAAATAAATAGTTATCATCTCAAAATACTTGTTGGGAGGGTTTTTAGGCTTGCAGACATGAAAATCTATGATTTCAAGGTTAGGTTTAGGTATAGAGGTGAGTTAACAATGGAGAAAAGAGGTATCAAAATGTGGAAAAATGGGAGGCTAACAACAAGAAAAAATGGTACTCCAATGAGAAGGTAGAGGAAAAATTCCCTCACCTCATTAAGTAAAGTCTTTTGGGGACCAAAATCCTCCCAAAATTGGGAGGTACAATCCATATTGTATCATTATATAATTTGTCATCTATCTTGGTACTTTTTGGGTGGAAAAATAAGAGGAGTTGGCTTGCAAGGCCCATTTAACAGTAAGTCCCAGTTTGAATATTTGGGGTATAAAACCTTCCAGAGCCATTTTGAGGCATAAAATGACATTTTTGGGGGTAAATTTTTTTCAAGCACAACATACATCCGCTTAACACTTTTCTACACATTGGCACATTTCCAACGGTGCAAAAATCACCTCAATAAGAGCTCATATGTGGAAGTTATGCCTCCTACAATTTGACCTACGTTGTTGACCACCACGGTACGGGTGGATGCCACATCAGCCCCCATTACCCACACATATGGGGATAGTCACGTGTGGAATTTCAAGAAGATTCTAGAAGTTCCAAAACCTTATCACTAATTGAGGGATGAGGATGAAAAAACCCTAACCCTAAATGCTATTAGTCTATGTTAAATACCATGCCACTAGGAAGAGAAGGGGTTCCATTCTTTTGTATTCTATTTGTTCCATAGTTTAGTAGATAATACAAGGAGTGATATTTGAGCACATAATAGAGTTAGGAAGAAGAGTTTGTAGTATCCATTCATGCCACATAGTCATAGTCAACTCAATAGCGAGTTCCCCTTTCTTTGTATTTTCATTTTCATAACTGAACAAAAGAGAGTAAAGCATAGGCCTCACCTTCTAGATGGGTTTTCTTGTGTATCAAGTTTCCTAGGATATATCTTGTGTTCAATTGTGTGAATGGTGTGTATATGTGCATGTTATTTAGTTATTTATTTATTTATTTTCATAAATATTAGCAATAATCTAGTAATAATTAATATGGGATCTAAGGGAAATAAACTGCATATTCTAAGATCTCATAAGATTGTAAGATTTGTTGTGAAAAATTGTTCCAATGGAATATCTACGCCACTTTACAAATCAGTTGCAATATGTTCTTGTCTAATTATTCCCTTATGGTGGTGAAGGAGTCATAGTGTTTGGCAAGTTCTTTTTCCAACTCATATGCTTTCTACCTACAATATTGGCTTTCCTCTTGAATATTCCTATTGAAGTCTCGTAACTCTTCCATCTTCTCCCTCTTAAATAATTTCCCATGGTAGTTGCTTCAAGGCATCGAAAAAAAAATACTTTGATACCAATGTGATCCATAAATGATAATCCTATGGCCCATCTATCTCATCAACATAGATACTTTTGTGGAAATAAAATTGATTCTTGTTCTCACAATTTAAACAATCACTCTCAATGAAAAATTCATTAGCTGCTAATGAATGAAAGAATCTACTTAGTATTTGGTTTTAAATATTGGGATATTTCCAACATTGCCAATACCACTTCTCAAGCAAGGATACAAGTTCTCTCTGTCGTAATGAAATGAACTATGTTATGCCAACACGTAATAAACACAATCTCTACCCATTCCAATTCAGAAAACACATTGTTGCTTACTATTTAATCTAATTCTCTAAATATGTTTATAGGATGGATGTATACCTTTGTTATAGCACTCTAAACTTTGTTATAAAAACCTTAGGCATACCCGATTGCCCAAATGTGTATGCACAACACTTTTGCAGCCATTTATCTACCTAATTGCAAATTAGAATTTAACACTCTACACAACAATAGTAGTAGGTGTAGTTAGTAGTGAATACCCACATTATAATTGAATGCTCCTAACAATTGATTGGTTAATACTCCCACCTTTCCATCTATTATCTCCATTCAAACAATACTAGAGATGCATAATATATATGAATGAATGCGGGGTGCTATAGTATATTCCCAAGCTCATAAGATTGAGGATGTGAGGTAGCACTATACCATCACAACCAACGATCAAAACATTTGGAGAATGGGCATTGTAGGATAGGTTTACACCATATTCAATTCGAAACCCCTCATACTAGCAATAGAGACAAGCCACTAATTGCATTGGGAGAACACACCAACATACAAAACTAATTATTCAAAATTTTGTTATACAAACCAATGATTTCATGACTTAGTAAAGCATTGTAGCTAAGAACATTTTATACAATTTCAAGCCAATGTGTTAGGAAAATAATGAACTGTCAAAAGGGTATTGATTCATGTAAAATTGTATTTGGCTATAGGAAAAATGCTCAAGTGCATGGCTATAGCTATGTTTTAGAACCTATTGGAGTGAGAAAACAAAGAGATGTTTAGTTGCTTGTTTCTACTGATTCGAAACTAGTAGTACATTAAACCCATGAATCATTGGCAATTGTGTGAGAATATACACACACATAAATACACCAATCGAAACAAACACATAACAATTAAACGAACCACAAACATATATTTTTTACATTTCAAATCCAAATGGGAAAACCAACATTTGATGGGGATTTTATTAAGTTGAGGAAATGTTTACTTACAAAGGGTGAGATACATAAATTTTGTGTATTTTTATTCACTAGAAAATTGCAAATGGATTTCACTTAGAGATAACCTTGGATCTTCAAATGGGCTTCTTCTTTTGAGTCCTGCATGTTTTTCTACTGCCCCACTTCTTTGTTTCCTCTCAAGCTCTCTTATGAGTTTGTTCCCTTGAATTCCCTTCTTCCTCGTAACCTTCATATTTAATGAGTTTCCTTATAAGGACAACCATAATAATGGTTCATTTTCATCTTCCAAGTCATAAGAATGTTTTGGACTATTCACTCAAATTTTCCAAAACAATTAAATGTGTATTACAAAGTTTACAAAAGAGATTTAATTATGATCCAATTTGGTTTTAGAAGGGAAACTTGAAAGGAAATGGTGCTCATCCTCAACCTCCATTGTATCACAAAATTTACAAATTCATTATGTTGATTCATTTCATGGTCAACACCAAATTGATTGCAAATCCTTTCAATATATCCCTATCCAAAACTAAAAATGTGGGACACACACCCTATTATCAAGACCTTGCCATTAATTAAAAAACAATTGTCATTTTTTTGTAAGATAGGTAACAAATTCCCCCCTAACTAGTGTGCACCGAAGACATAAGAATTTTTTATACATGCAACATTATATATTTGTCTTCATTACAATTATGATTTCCCATGGTTTCTTTAAATTCATTCATTTATTTTTCAACATATATTGTCTTCACAACAATCTTGGTTGAGAATATTCTTATGGTGGTTAGTTTCAATAGTCGATTGTGTTAATTATGTTATTCCTTGTTGTAACATCACCTTCATTTGACACAAGGGAAATTGAAGGAAAACTTGATTTGCATGTACGGTTTGGTAAGAAGGAAATGTCATACACTTAACATGGTTATAATGGTGGTCTTCCTTGCTCATTGGTTGATATTTTATACTTGCAAAACAAAAGTTTAAGATGAAATTAACAATATTTGTGTGCAAGTGATTAGTAGATTAATACTTGTGCTTAGAAGGCATATTACATTTATTTTACGGATAGTGGTTATGGGTTGAGATGGTCCTAGATAGAGAAAGGGATAAGATATCATGTTACAGTAGATTATTACTCATGAAATATGTACCAAAGAAAATCATGTTGATGAGGCAAGAATTATATACATTAGCCACTTGGTGAGTCTTGCAAATATTTCATAATGAAGCATTGAACTCTTCCCAACCTTAGATCTACTTTCAATAATGAGGGTCATATCTAGCTTGGAAAAATGGTCATGCCCAAACTTTCTTGTCATTCTTATCTCTTTGCTCAATGCTCTATTCTTGAACATGTGTTTTACTATTTATAGGTATACTTAGTCTCACTACATCATAAAAGGGGTCTATCGGGGTGATCACCCCCCTCAGATGGAGGGTATGGGGGTAGAGCATCTAAAATAATGTTTTGGATATATTTTGTGATTTTTTGTCCAATGCTTTTTCAACCCTTTGTAGACTGATTCCAATTAAGGAATTAGGGTTGTAATATAATCCAAGTTAATCGATCATGGTTTTGGATTTTTTAGAATACCTAAATATTGTATTGTGAATGGTGAAGTTAATATAATGAGATAGAAAGAGGAGTGGTTCTCAGCTAAGCTAGTTTTCTTGGTTAAGGGTTTCCATGGTAAATCTTGTGTATACTATGTGAATGTTTCATTGTTATTTATATGTTTTAGATTCTATTATTAATTCTTTTCTTTCACAGTTTTTTCAAGATCTTTATCTATGATATTTCTACCTAAGAATAAGTGGTGTTGGAGGCCAAGATGTGGTTTAGCCACAACCTCCTCACTATTGTGATAGAAAGAAAATATGCTCTTGGAATTTTTTGGTATTTGGAAGCTTGGTTTATTCTTGATTCATACCTCTCATGATTATTAAGTAAGACTCTTTCTTATACAATAAATAGTTGAGCCTTGCCAAACAAACCAAAACCTTGCATGCTTTCTTCATGAATATTCATGGTCATTAAATGGATTGTTGCACCCTTTGTTCTAGATTCTATTTGGATGTTGCAAAGGAAAAACACATCATGGATTCAATGGAAAAGGCACCAAAAGTGAGGAAAGAAGAAGAGGTAATCTCTAAACAAGGGATGAACCAAACATCATTTTAGTTTTGTGTAGTGTTCACATGGTGATTGTGGATCTACAGCTAGGGTAAATGTTGTATGTGCTTCCCTTTATCCATTTCATTACCCACTTGCCTTTCCATTTCCTTCCTTTCACTATAGATATTTATTGACTAGATTATTTGTTTAGAAGATGGTGAAGATCTTGCCTTGGTGTTGAGCTTGCTCTGGATTTGTGTTTTTCCTCTCTGAGCATTCTTTGTGATGACTAGGGGCTCTGTTCTCTTCTCATGTTGAATAATTTTGGCTTGAATGAGTTATTTTTGGTGATTCGTGTCAGCCATATAACTTGTTGTCTTCGAACAGTAATATACCTAGTTTAATAAATGACTTGTTTATTACTTATCTTAATGCATTTTTTTTCTTANTTTTTTTTTTGTTTATTCTCGAATTCAACCTAGGCCACCCCTATTGGTTTTCGACCTAGTCAAATCCTGTTGATTCCCCCGAAGAGGTTTTCACCAGTAGGTATTGAGGATGCTATGTGTTATATTTATTTATACGGGCCCCATTTACTAGTTTTTGAAAGGGGTTCCCTTGCAAAGTCCTTAGTTGATATACTTTCGATGGTCAGATGTCCTCGACCATGTAAGTACCCAATAATGTATTTTCTAATTTTCATGGCTTTCCCTTTATCTGACTGTCATATAGTAATACTAGATATCCCATGTTGATATCTTTCATTTTTATGTGTCGATCGTGCCAAGATTTCTATTGTCTCTTTTGAGCCTCACGATGATGTTGTGCAAGCATCCTTTCTTCCTCTAATTGGTTCAGCTGGTAGAAGCATTGTCTTGTATTAAGAATATGGTTGAATTTAAGGATGGATACTATTCTTTTCTCATTTGCAAACAAGTGTAGTGAAATTACAACTTCTTGACCATATAGAATCTTAAATGGCATTTGGCCAGTTGATATTTTGTGTGTTGTTCTATATGCCTATAGTACTGCTGAGACCTTATCATCCCAATTGTCCCTGTCGAATCCACATATTTTTGTTAGGTGCTTGTGCATTGTTTTGTTGAAGAACTTGACAACGCCATTGGCTTATAGATGATAGATAATCATCTTCTTGTGGTCAATCATGAACTTTTTAAAAATTACTTCAATTGTGCCATTGACAAAATGAGTTCCTTGATCGAGGATTAGTATTAAGGGACAACCAAATGTAGTTACTATATTTTCATATATGAATTTGGTCATTGTCTCTTTTGTACAATTTTCGACTAGTTTTTATTCTTCCCATTTTGTTAAATATTTGATTGTTGTGATGATGTACTTCGTCCCAGTTATTTTATCTCTTTCTAGGAAGGGACCGAAAAAGTAGATAGCCCAAATCTCAAATGGTAAACTAGGATTTACCAAGTGTAATGGAATTTTGTTTTTTCACAAGGGTTGAACCATCCTCTGATATTTATCACACTTCTTCACATGTTCTTGATAGTCCTTGTGTAAGGTCGTCCACCATAGGTCTTCCTGAAGGATCTTTCTAGCTGGTGTTTCAGCTTGAAAATGACCTCCCATATGGATCATGTGTGCTTCATTGATTAGATTTTTTTGTCATGGTCCAGGTCACATCTTCTCAAAATATCTTTGATGCAGGAGCATCCCTCATGACAAGCAAAACCAACGTGGAAGCAAAAGACAGCTGGAAGACGTCCAACGCAAGTTTTTGAATTTTTAAATTTTCTCTTGAAGTTGACACGCTGAATATAAATGAGATCATTTAATATGGCGCCTTGGTAAAAATGTAATCAGACCTCGATCCATACGCTCTCGTATGAGATAGACAGACACATTTATAGTGGTAGATGCAGGTATATCGAATTGAATTTGTAGATTAGATAGTTCTAGAAGGAAGGAGGGAGATCGGATATAGACACCCTCATTTCACATTGTAAAATTAGCTAGCACAATTCAGAGCAGGGAAGAATATATTAGAGCAGTAGAGAATTTTAGAAGACACCTATGTACATATATTTAATTAATAGAAGAAGTTGATTCACATTCATGGTTGTTGTGTTATTCTCTGTGTATGTGTGTTGAATGCTTTGCTTATGAATATTACGTCCTGTTATGCATTCATTATTATGCTGTGTATGATTTCATGTGTCGAGATTGAAATCTGAGAGGAGGTGAAGTGAGGTACGATTGTTTCTCCTTTTGAGCAAGGATTCCTACAAGGAGTGTAATTGAAGTCATCCGCAAGGAGTGCATTGACAAAAGGCTCAGGGAGTTAAAATATTGTTCTCAAAGCTCTCAGAAGTGAAAGTGGGTTGCTAGAGCCGTGCAAGGAGTGCGTAGGCTAAGAAGAGTCTCAGTCGTGACACTGAGCAGAAATATTGAAGGAATGTTGCTACAGGCATACGCAGAGTCAAGGAAGCTCGAACAGTTGAAGTGTTCGCAGGCTTGCCGCAAGGAGTGCGTGCAAAGAACCTCATTGAGGTTGGAGTAATTTAGCAAAGCTTAGGAAGGGTAGGCCTCTGAGTCATTGAAGATCAGCATAGGTAAGTGTGACTTGAAATCAGGAAGAAACGTCGCAGGTTGGCGAAAAGGTGAAGGAATCTCATGGAGAGATACTCTTTCCTCATTTCATGGATTATACAAGGAAGAACGGACAGTCGAAATATTCTGAAGAGATTTCATGAAGTTCCAAGGATCGTTAGATATTTTAGAAGTGCAAGGAGGTTACGGTGTGAGGGTCCGAAGAGTTGAAGATCAGGAGAGGCAGAGCCGTCGATTCAGAGTCACAGGAATCGTCATATCTACACGTGGTATCGTGTATCGAGGACTCGGGAGTTGAAGCCCCAAAGTTGTGTAACAAGAACAACGATATCGTGAGACATGATATCCCGGCAAGATCAGAGCCGTTCATTGAGGAGGAAGCATGTAAGGAGATTCTCTCATCTTGCAGACTCAGATATTGGAGGACCGAAAG
This sequence comes from Picea sitchensis, assembly GCA_010110895.2. Classification (NCBI taxonomy): domain Eukaryota; kingdom Viridiplantae; phylum Streptophyta; class Pinopsida; order Pinales; family Pinaceae; genus Picea; species Picea sitchensis. The sequence continues at coordinate 22,600 of SNQJ01S0071011.1, forward strand.
GGAAGTCCTTTAGCTTCGTGAGTAGCGAAGTGGCAAGAGATTTTTAGCCGTCCATATGAGGAGGACAGGTGGCGAGAGATGGAGATATCTCGCAAACTCGAGAGTTCGCAAGGTAAAAGACCAAGTATTGGGTATTCAGAGTCGCGAGGCGCGAGGTTGCAAGGCGACGAAGTGGCGAGAATATCGTAGCCATTCATCTGAGTTGGACAGGTGGCGAGAGATCGAGAGATCTCGTGAACTCGGGAGTTCGCAGGTTGAGAGTCCAAACATTGGATACTCCAAGTCGTGAGGTCGCAAGGCAAGCGAGAGAAGGACAGCCGTTTGGTTTGGATCGTAGGAGGACCGTTGGATCCGCACGTGGGATCGTGTATCGGGACCTCGCAAGAAAAGGTTCGAGGATTTGGCCATGGGGATCGCGAGGTTGCGAGAAAGAGATATCCAGATAGCTGGAGGATAGCGTGGGCCATAGCAGAGTCGACAAGTGGAATACAGGTGGCACGAAGCCCTCGGAATCTCGCCACGAGAAGTCCCAAAATATTGGTGTTCGGATTTGTGAGTAGCGAAGTGCCGAGGAGCCGAGGTTCATGTGGACGCGTGGCAGAGTATGAGGTGGGACCACGCGGCCGATGGGTGGACATGCGTTTCCTAGAGATAGAGTCAGCATCCCGTTGAGTTCTTGCAACTTAGGGACTCGTAGGATAGGAGGGTGAAAGTTCGACGATTCAACCCGTGAGGTTGCGAGGTTGTGAGAGGCGCTGACATTGAGCCTAGCCCCCGGTTGCATGTGGTGAGGGAACTAGTAAAGGAAGGAGCTATACTCGTATCGCTAGATCAAGTATTGCAAGATCTGAAAGGAAGAGTTGGGGGTTTTGAGTTACGAAACTGCGAGATAGCGAGATTTGGCTGACCTCAGAGAAAGATTGTTGTGGGTGCAAATTTCCCGATAGGGAAATAGAAGAACCTTCGAGTTCTTCGGGCTGAGGAGAAGAAGGTCCTGTGAGAGCGGACGTGCCTGGGGGACGCATTTTTCATCAAGTGGTATCAGAGCAGATTTCGTGTCTGTATATTTCAGGCAAGAGGGCAGAAGAAAAGAAGGAGCACTCTGATACACATCAAGTGGTATCAGAGCACTGGAAAAGCTTCTTTTCTTTCTGTAGCAGAGGACAGGGAGAATTCACCATGCCGCCAAGGAGAAGAGGTAGACAATCACCCGATCCAGAGGAGGAAAGGGAATTGTCCAGAGGAAGGGAAATGTCCAGAGAAAGAGGTAGGCAAGTACATAATCCAGACATGGAGAGAGAAGTGCAAAATCTTTGTGCCAGAATGGAGGACATGGAGATAAAACAAAGGAGAAACACTGATGCAGGAGATATCAGTGAATCCGAGGATGAAGGTGATGCTAGACATGAAGAAGAAGAAATACCAGTGGAAGATGCAGCCAATGAGCGTTTAATTAAGGCTATCACTCGGATGAGTTCGAAAACAAAGATGGACATTCCAGCTTATGAAGGGAGTCTGGATGCGGAAGAGCTGCTAGATTGGATTAGAGCTCTTGATACTTATTTCGATTATGAGGATATCGAAGATGATAAAAAGGTCAGACATGCTGTCACAAGATTAAAGGGACATGCAGCCTTGTGGTGGGATGAAATGCAAGCTGACAGGCGTTGCCAAGGCAAGCAGAAGATTAAGAGCTGGGACAGGATGATTGCCAAGATGAAGGAAAAATTTATTCCCAGGGACTATCAAATTTCTCTATTCAGGAGGATGCAGAACCTGAGACAGAAGATGATGACAGTGAAGGAGTATACTAAGGAATTTTACAGGTTGAATATCATAGCAGGTCATCACGAAAGAAGTGACGAAAAGGTGGCCAGGTATATGAATGGCCTGAGGTATGAAATTCAGGATGAACTAAATTTGGCAACCATCCGAACTGTGGAGGATGCTTACCAATTGGCTCTGAAAGCTGAGGAGAAGCTGAGCCGTAAACAAAGTCAGAGGGGAAGGGGCAGGAGTCAGCCCAAAGGAAAATCGGTTGCCCAAGATAAATACCAGAAGCCCAAGGAGGAATGGAAGAAGCCTCGGACTGAGACAGAGAGAGGTGGAACCTCACAGAGAGGGCGATATGCTGAACAAAAAGAGCAGCATACTGAGCAGAGAGGAGGATATACTGACAATAATAGGTTTCCTCATACTAGAGGTAGAGGAAGAGGAAGAGGTGGGGTAATCACATGCTTCATGTGTGGAAAGAATGGGCACAGGTCGTTTGAGTGTCCAGAGAAAAAGAAAGAAACTGGGGAAGCTCAAATTGCCGAGGCACAGAGGCGAGATGTTGAGGTAGAGTACGCTAAAGGCGAAAGATCGTTGGTGATGCGAAAATTCCTTTT